>VWZZ01000311.1:124672-153458 GCA_013399095.1 Psophia crepitans
CCTGGGAGGGTGCTGAGGCCCTGGCACAGGGTGCCCCGAGAAGCTGTGGCTGCCCCTGGAGCCCTGGCAGTGCCCAAGGCCAGGTTGGATGGGGCTTTGTGCCCCCTGGGCTGGTGGGGGGTGTCCCTGCCTATGGCACGGAGTGGGACTGAATAGGCTGTGAGGTCCCTTCCAACCCAAACCAGGCTGGGGTTCTGTGAATGGTCTCAAAAGCATTTGTGAAGATGGTGATTCTGAGTGTGTTTCAATGACTGTGTAACAGCCCGGTGTTGGGATGCTCTGTTCCCGGCACTGAGATTTCACGTTTCCTGTAGCATACGCACTTATTCTCTTACTTTGGGTAGTGTTTTGTGGCTACCATCATCTTATACTCCATACATCTAAAGTCTCTTGTGTAGGATTTCCCAGGATTTGGACCTTTCGGTGCATGTGGAGCACTGGTCTGTCATACTGGAAGGCAGAAGGATGCAGCTGGTTTCCATTTGGGAGCTTCCTGCAGGAGCGTGCTTGTTGAGCAGTGGTGCTGCGGGGCTCGGAGATTAATGCTCGTGTTTCTCTTTCCCCAGAGATCATCGACGACCTCACTAACTTGGTAGAAAACACAGACGACAAGCTTCGCAACCAGACGCGGCATGTGAAGATGGTGGACAAGAAATCAACGTCCTGTGGTAGGAAATAATCTTGAGCACAAATCCTGCCCTGTTATTCAACGATGAGAAAGCAGTCTGGCGCTCAGAGGCTGTGCGGTGTGCTGCCCTCAAGGACAGCAGCTGCCTTTAAAAATGCGAATAACCCACCTCCCCAAACTCCAATCCGTGTTCCGCTGCTGCGCGTTTGGACACTTCTCTGACTCCAGCGTTGCGCCGTATTCTGACTGGAAATTGTACAGCTGTATGAAACGAGGGCGATACGTGTTCATTCGGTTTAAACAAACTTGCTCCCAGCTCTCACAAACCGGTCACGGCGGGGAGTGATGCCACAGGGACGTCTCTGGTGGGGTCCTGTGTTCTCATCCAAGTGGCATTTGCAGTCTGCCAGCCATCAGATCCTTGCTGGCGACTGGATCCCTTTCCATCTAGCCCGAGCGAGGTTGTACATCTCCAGGGAGGGAAGGCAGGTTTCCTCCATAGGATGGAGAACTGGGGAGTTGATAGCAATGACTGGGAAGAGCCTGTGGGCGGTGGCCAAAACCATCTGTGTCTTGAGGGTTGAGTGACACAAGGAGTGACGGGGGAGGATGTCCATCGGGAACCGGTGGTAGAGAGACACTTCTGGAAGTGGCATCTCCGCTTTTGGTGTCCGTGGTTCGTTTTTGGCACTCTAGAGGCCTCAAAATGCTAACAGGAACAACTTCTGCTCTGTAGAAATGTGACTTACAGCCAGAAGTTAATGAAGTTTGGCTTCTGTAGTTTATTATAGAGAGAGTTGCGAGCTGACTCGGCCACACATCTGGGTGGAGAGAAGGTTTCTGGCTGGTGGGGAGTTTTTCTTTTGTACAGTGATGATCTAGCAGCAAAGGTGACCGAGCTCAGGCTGGCAATGAGATGTTTTTCAAGCACTGACAATACATTTCAGGGATTTATTTGCTTTTCATCAGTGATAACTTTTTGAAAGCTTGGTTGATATAGTTTGATGAAAGAAAATCTTTGGTCTCTTCGGTAGGCTGGAGTTGACTGGTCAGAGGCACTTGTCTCCGATTTCTCTTGTACCAACTACAGACAGAATTAAAGGCGTGACTGCTGACTTCCGAACTTATTTTTTTGCATTTTAGATCTTTAACATTGGTGCAAGATGCACTCGAACGGTGCTGAGTACCCCTGTGGGCCTTTGGATTTTCCCCTTGATTTCTGTGGTTTCATTTTCGGCGTAGGGCAGGCAGCGAATCCCTTTTCAGACAGGACAGCTTCTCCCTGGATCAGTATTTCTCCCCCCTTTCAGGTTCCTCATGCAAATGCAGCCCCCAGACAATGTTGCCGGATAATGAGCCTGTCTCTTTAACTGGGAAACCCACGCTGGCTTCGCTGGGGAATTTGAGAGGAGGAGGAGGATGGGAGAGGCGAAGGCTGGGAGGATCCAGGGCTGGATTCCTTGGGGGTGACCTCTCTCACCCTTTCCACATTGAAAAACATTTTTCTGCAAGGGGTGGTGAGAAGCGCTGCCTCGGTGCCTGTTCCCTCTGCGCCAATAGGTCTTCCTGTGTTTGCATAACAATTTGGGCATATGTAAACACGGTGTTGCCTCAGATAGCTGTTTTACTCGGCCTGAGCCTGAGTTTTAGAACAATGATGCTGGAAGACACAGGCTTTAATGGCTTTCTTCCCATCCCTTTTCCACCCTTACCCCTGGCGCTGAAAGTTAACTGGTATATTCAGATCAGAAACCCCCTCCGCGTACGTACAGTTATTCCTTGCACAAAGCCAAGCAGCGGGACAACTGACACCTGCTAGGTAATTTTTTCAAAGGGCTTTCCCCCCCCCCGGCCCCCCCTCCAACATTTGATTTAAATTGATAAAATCTTTAATAACTCTTTAGTTTCAGCACTTTGGGTTTAAACCGGGGTGAAGCGCTCAGTCTTGCCCCTCGCCCACCCCTTCCTGCCCCGGGCCGCAGGCGTCTGCTCGGACTCGGCCGCCACTATTCCAGCGTGTGCCTGTTTTCGTGTTTTTGCCTCGTTTTTAAAATCATAACCTCTGTTTATTTTGCCGATGAGTGCTTGTACTGGAGCCGCTGGCTGCGGATACAAGCGGAGCAGCCTGGCGTGAATAGTGGAATAATCACCCTTTTACGAGCAAGAATGTAACGCATTAATGGGTGTGTCTTTGTTAGCAGCCAGTATAATAATAAAATCAAAGTATTGCTGATGAAATCCAACTATAATCAATATTTCAACATCTTGCTCTCATGCAAACATCGTCTTAAGCTTCCGAGGTGGTTTCCAGCGACTGGCGTGATTTACGCAGCGGCTCGCTGTCCCTCGGCACGGGCATCGCTGGCTGCGGAGGCGCCGCAGAGAGCAGCGTCCGCACCTCTGGCCGTACACAGCCCTGGCAGAAACCTCCAGGTTGTTTCGGGTGGGTTGTTTCATTTACAGCTTATTTGCAGTGCCATTTCTCTCGCTGACTCAAGAGCTGTTGACAGACCCGCCTCTCGCTTCTGCCGGACGAAGGCTGTCCCAGTTGGAGCCCGTCTCCCCTGGTGGCCCCGGGCAGCCCCACACTGGTGTCACTGGGAACTCCCAGGGATTGCAGCGGAAGAGTAATCATGGGATGTTCTCAAATCAGCTGCGTTTCTGAAATTATTGTTGAAAATCATCAGTCATCTGCAGGCGAATGTTTGCACGCTGCTTGGTGTTGTGACACTCCTTTCCCGTGTGTGCAGAGCACTCGGGAGGGATGTTAGGACATACACATTTCCTGCATTTCAGAAATTTGCATTGAGCTTTCACCAAAATGTGTACTCAGATCATTCACCACACGTTGCCTTTCCCCAGCGCCTGTGTGCACAATCCTGACTTTTCAGTTTTACACCGATTCCCTTGGGTTGGTTTGGCCCCACTCCTCCCCGCAGTTTCCGAACCTGTGGGGGTTTTTTTAATGCATACTCAGTAACCATTTCTTGCTAATTTTTTTTGTTACAATTAGAAGTGTTAACCCTCAGGGTGTCCTCTTAAGAGCTGCGTTGAAAAATAAGCAGAGAGATGAAAGCGTAAATAAGGTTGAGATGCTGGGGGAGGGGGATGGGTGACAGGCTGCCCCCAAACAAACCCTTGAGCTGGAACAACCCGATGATACGGCAAATGCCACAATACCTTAGTGACTGACTGCTTCGGGGTTTCTGGCTTTCCTGGGGACACATAGCCTAGCTGCCGTCCCATCCATTCCAACTGGAAAAAATGTCCACATTTTCCAAAAATTTCAAAATTTCCAATTTTGGGGGTTTCAGGGGGGGAATGACTAAAGGTGGTTGCAGCCAGGCTGTGTGATTCATGGAGTCAGAAGTGTTCTGCAGGTCCTGCTAAATGACACAATGGATTGGGGGGGACCAGGGGGATCCTACACCCCCTGTGGTCCTACCCCTGATCCTACCCAGGTCACTCTTCGCTGGCTCTCCCGCAGCCGAGGAGGAAGGCTGGTTTCCTAGCACAGCAGCAGAGAAGATTGGGACTTTGTAATATTAAAGGCTAAAAACAAGCAGAAGGAAAAAAAAAAGGCAAACTTATTTCTGACAAGTGTACCCACCCCTCCCCGAGCAGCGTGAGGGCAGCAGCGCGTGTCCCTGCAGGTACCACTGCCTGCCTCCCTCTGCCCTTTCAGATGGAGGAGGGAAATGAGAAGCAACCACTGACTGTGCCCTGCTGGGCCAGGATCTGTGTCCTCTGCAATAATATACAGTTGCAGGGGACGGCTGAGCAATTTTATATTATTTTTTTTCCCTGTCTTTCGTTTTCTCCTATTCCACAAGATGGCATTGCAATCTAATCGCCTCCCTCCGGCCCCAGGTAGATGCTCGCCTCTCCCCTTTGCCTTCTGATGGAGGTTTTTGGAGATGCCGAAAGCAGGGTGTAGGCTACCGTGGTGTTAGTCGGTACCAGGTAGGGGCTTTTTAATCTTAGCAAATTGCCAAAATACCTGAATTAAAGACAGCCTTGCCAAACCTATTAATTGGAGTTTTCGGAAGGTTTAATTTGTTTTAAAACGGAGAAGCTTGGATAATACAAGGTTTCCGCTAGAAAATCATGATTCATGCATGCTGGGGCCTTTTCCTGCCAGATTCTGTGATCGCTCTGTTCTAATTATGGTTACTTTTGCCGTGGATTTAACTTGTTTTATAACTCATGGACGGCGGTTTGTCCAGTTTGTTCCTCTGATGTACGCTGTGTGTTTAGATGAACAAATCCCCACCCGCTGGGGGTTTTTTCGCTCCGTGGAGTGGAGGAGCTGGTGTAGTGTGCCATTAAATCAGCCTTTCCTGCAATCTGACTCTCGGGGAAGTTACACCGATATTCCTCCGCAGCGCTGCTCTGACAACTGCCCTGGCTCCGAGTCACCTGTCCGTGCTGCTACAGGATGAGTTGGCTTAGCCTGGCAAGTTATATATTTTCCTGATTATTATTTTTTTTTCATTTATTTTTTCCCCTCCTTCAGTTTCTTCCATTTTAAGCAATTACATGTTGAAATGTTTCTCTTGAACTCTTACCCCTGCGAGAAAGCTTTGAAAGGAAACTTCAGCAGAAGAACCATGAATCTGTTGGTTAAACTGGGCTCGTCGCTGCTGTCACCGGTGTCTTAAATGCATCGGCGCTTCCACCCTCCCAGGACCAGAGGGACAGCCGTCGGTCGTGGAGCAGAAGCTGGAGTTTCATCTGGGTTTTTCTGTCTCCTTGTCCCCTTCTCCTGCAGTACCAGCCTCGCTACCTCGTGCATTGTCCTCCCTTGTGCTGTAGTTATCACCTGAACTCCCTGAAGTGTTTTCTTCCTCTCACACGGCTCGTTTCCCTTCACCGGGAGAGCGCGGGTTAGGTCTGCCGGAGGTGAGCCTGGTTTCGGGAGGAACCGATGGGTTTGCAGCCCCGTTGCGCCTGTGCTCTTCCTCCCACCTTGCCCCACTGACTTCTGAACCCGTTGGGTAATTTAAGCTGAAATTAGTTGGAGATAGAGGTTGCAAAGATAAGAAGTTACTACAAGCTTACTTGGGCATCTATCCTCATTAGAGAGACCCAATTAAGGGCCCTGTTGGGGCGGGGGAAGGCAAGGTGAGCTCAAGTCTCATTAGACAGCAGAGAAGCCTCGAAGCAAATTAGCTTAGGGACATAGTGGGAAACGTGGCTTCATTAATTATGTTAATAGAACAACTTTTAAACAAACAGGTCCGGTAATTTCGGCACGTTGCTGCTTGAGGACTTCTGGTTCATTTGTTGTCTTGCCATCTTGTTTCCCCATAATGTGAAACGCTTTTCCTCCGCTTCGTTAGCTCTGAGCCCCCGAGGAGCTGGTGAGGAGCTCAGGGGACGACCAAGGGTGCGAAGAAACATCCCAAAAGGTGCTTTCCCATTCGGCAAATACACCGGAACCCGGTCAGCCGTGGTGCTTAGGTGATGCCGTTGCTGGTGGCGTGTGCCTGGTCCTCGCTCGCCCCGTGCCTCTGTACCCACCGTCCCAGCTCGTGCCCTCTCTGTGCCTCCTCCTCCTCCTCCTCCTCACACACGCTGTATTCACAGCTTCAGTATTTGGCTTGGAATTGCTCATGCGGAGATGTTGAAATGGATTCAACTGATGAAAGAACCAGGACTTAAGCAGTTACAATTTTTTTTAATTTTTTTTTTAAAAAAAAGGTGTTTTGGAGTGGCTTTATGAATTCCTTCCCAGGTGAGGAGCACGGCCCTTACGGTGCTGTCGGCTCTGTGTCTGTTTAGCGGGAAAGGACAGGAAGAGCCTTCTGGGTCATAGGATCCCTTCAAGATAAATTTCTGAGAACAAGCTTGTTTTTTCCCCCCCATTACTCCCATTGGAAGGCTGCAATGGTCATAAACTTATTTCCAGCCTGGACTTGTCAGGGATGTTTCATGTTGCCCACGTGCAACTCTTGTTCTGGTGTCTTGAATAGTTCTTTCCCCTTTTTATTTTATCCCCCCAAATGTGTGTGTCTAAGAGATCCTCCAGTGTTCCTTCCCAGTTTTTGTTTTGTGGGCTGAACAAGCGATTTACAACTTAATCTCCTAAATTAATCTCTCTGTTTTCTGATAAGCCTTTTTTTACACTTCTTTTTACTTAATTTTTTTTTTTTTGTAACCATGAGAACCTCCCGCAGCGTCCCCGATGCCTTCTCGCGATGCATTGCCACCAGCTCTAACGCTTCTCTGGCTGCTGGAAATATTTCAGTTACAGCGTGTTGGTGCCTCAGTCAGTTTTGTTTTGAGCTGTTTGCTTGGGCCTTTCTTATTCTTGAACATTTTCCACCTGAGTTCATTTTCTTTCCAACTCGCAGCAGAAAGCTATTGTTTGTCCCAAGTACGTGGCTTCCTTTTTCATCCCGTTGAGTTTCAACCTTCCTCCGTTCCTCTTCAAAGTTACCCATTTTTTTCCCCGTATGCTGGCCCAGCTTTCCTCTGTGCCGATGCTGCTTTCCAACTTTGTGTCATCAGCAAATTTCATTAGCGCACTTACTTTTTCTGCCAAGGTCATTAATAAAAATATTTAATAAGATCAGCCTCCTGACCATTCCTTGAGGAGCTCCACCAGTGACCTCCATCCATTCTGATCCTTCTTTCAACGCTGCTTCGCCTTTCACCAGTTTCCTGGCCTTACAGTTCTGCTAATCCCCATTTTTTCATTTAGTAATTTCCCACATGGCACCGTATCGAGTGCTTTGCTGGAGTCTGCGTGGATGGGATCTATCATGCTTCCTTTGTCTAGAAAATTCATTATCTTACCGGGCTAACCTGATTAGCTCTGTTTGATCTGATTTCCCTTCAGGACAGTCCCATTGTTTTCCACCCTGTTTACCTTTTAGTTTCATGTTCTAATTAGTCTTTCTCCAGTTGCCTCTGGAGCCTCCATCCTGCTGGGGTCAGTGAGGCAGGCTCGGGGTTGCTCACGTCAAGTTTTTCCCTTGCGCGGTGCAGTCGTGCGGATGCTGCGGTCCCTCTCTGGTGCTGGACAGGCGGCCGTGGCTCAGTCCGTGTAGTTTTGGGATACATATCCCCGATAACATCAGTGTGAAGGGAAAGACCTGGATCTCTGTGCATCAGTCCTCCTGGCTTTGTTAACCGGTTTGCTTTGTTTAATGACAATTTGCCCTGTGGCAGTGAGACCCTCCCGAACATCCGTAGCCTCCTCCATCCTCCCACCAAGCCCCGGGTTGGCGAGTTCAACCAGCGATCGCTGCTGTAGGTGCAACTGGGTCTTCTGCAGCTGCATCACCTCTCCCCACGTGGCTTTTTCTGGGTGCGGTGATCCCCAGAGTATCTCCCTGGGTAACTTTTGCAGATAGAGCCACAAGCGGAATGGTTCGCTTGAGGCTGCACAGCGGGTACGGTATAAATAGGGGATGAAGGGCAGTCAGAACCACATCAGTGTGAAACGAGGCGGGGGAAAATCACTTTGCTGCGGTATCCTGACAAGGGGGTTGTGTCTCAAGTGGCGGTGTCGATGCTTGGGCATCAAGGGCGCCAAACAATCGGCTGCTCAGTAGCTGAGCCCTAAATTTACGGACACCGCGATTGGCGGTGGAGGGAGCTGGAGAGTGGCGTTTCTGGGACCTGGTTGTGAGACACACAAATCAGGCACAGGTTCAAGTCTGCAGCTCTGAAATGGCAACCCTCCCAGTTAGGAGACCGAGGGAAGGGAGAGGGAGGAGAGGGGAGCATGGAGAAGAGAGCAAGAGGCAGTAGACATCTTCTTAATTACATTTGCATATGCAGCTGTTCAAACAGACTGAACTTGATCAGTGCTTGTTCATACCTATGGGGAGATTTAGAGCAGCTGTTGTCAACCCGTGTAGCGGGATTGTACAAATCTGGTGGTAAAATAAGCCCCTGGGCAGCCTGCTCGCTCAGGCTGTCCGTCACTCCGAAAGGGCAAGCAATTAGTTGTATTCGAATATTGAAAAAAATGGGAATTGTGTGAAATATCCAAGGGCGACTGCTTACAGCTTGGTTTCCAAGGGTACATGTTGCAGAATTAAATCATTAATTTATATTTCTGAAAATGGTGCTGAAATGTGTTAATTTGTACATTACCAAAGAGGCAGAAACTTGCCTCCTGCCTTTTTCTTTCCTAACACGCTCAATGACAAAATAATTGCTCTACCCGATCTGGGGTTGCAATACCACGGTGTTCTGGCTTGGGGTTTTCGTGCCACGTTAAAACTAAATTAGGGGGGAGATCGTCTGGGTTAACTGTTTGTATTAATTCTTAGGACTTTCAAATTCTGCTTAAATCTTTACCTCCCAAACACCCCAGGAAGCTGTTCGTAGCCTCTCTTGATCCTGTTACCCTAAATCCACCCCAACCGACGCTGCTGTCCTGAGCACAGTGCTGCTGCAGGCACGGAGAGAGGGTCCAGCATCTGGAATCCTGCTTCACAGGCCCCAGGCGCTCGAGGGACACAACAATACACGGAGGATGTGGTCAATGGAGAAATTAGTTCGTTAGGGACCAAGTGGTTATGCCATCTCTTCAGGGCTTTCTGAGATGCAGGGAGGATGTTGATCCCACCAAAAGTTCGGGATATAAATCAACAGGGGTTGTGATCTCAAATCTTTTTTGTTTTGCAAAAATGCAGTAGGATTCCTGCAATCCTGCTTACTCTGGCTGGAGGAAAACTGTCCTCTGGGGAACGGGGAGAGGAAAGAGAGCCCTGCGCTTCTGAGGTGGTCAGGTCTGATGGGGGATGGCCAAAGATGAAAAAACAATTTAGCTAAGGTGAAAATCAAATATGTTCACGCAAAGTTTGTCTTGAAGCATTGCAATGGCAGGCGTTGTGCTTCCAGCAGGAGTGTTAATTAAACCGTGTTGCACATCTGGGATGGGCGGTTGGGACTGGGAAAGCATATGGGAGCCGAACGCTCGCTCGTGCCGACAAGCTGCGCCTGCAAGAGCGGTCATAACCGGAGAGCGGGTGTGCTCCGGCGCCCTGCTCGGTGCCGCTGGGAGCGGCTTTGTTGGGTCGGAGCTGCGGGACTCGGGTGGGAAAAGCCCCATGGATATTTTCAGAAGGACCAGCGAGGCACCAGGTTTGGGCTGGATGTTGGTGCTGAAGGGTGCTGTTTCACACGATGCGGGGCAGCTGGAGCACCAGACCTTGCACAGCCTCCTAGAGAGGGCGAGGTGCAGCCTGAAGGAGCACCTGCAGCCACCTAACCTCCCGCTAGGGCTCCAGGGAAGAGCTTCTTCATGGACTGAAGCTTGGAAAAGATTGTGCAGCTGCGGACAAGGCAGTTTCAGATCTGGTAGTGATGAATTGGGTTGGACTCACTGCTGTGAGCCAGTCCAAGAGTGCTTGCTGCCTCTGGAAGGTGCTTCACCACCCTCCGTTTGGTGGGATGTGCGATCGCAGCCTGATCTGCTTCTCCAGACTCACGAGTGTGTAAAGTACGGTTTTAAGTCATGAGCTTAATAAACCAGCCCCAGTTTTAACGCTGTGTTTAAATGTAGCTTTTGCAGATTACAGTCTGTGACTTCAGTGTCACTCTGATGCGGCTTGAAGGTGTGAGCGCGGCCGTGAAGGTGTGGCTTTGGGGTGGGCTGGCTGGCTGGTTGCCCGAGGCTTCAGGTAGGTTTTGCATCCTTTGCTCACCATCACGCTGCTGGATGTCACACAGAGGTGACACAGGGCTCACGTTGGTGCTGTCGTACCGGTGTTGGATCTAGGGTGTGCAGCAACTCCTCAACCTTTGTGGTAGAAGCAGGGACGTGTCACTGGAGTGTCACACCTCTCTGCAAACCACGTTGGACGTCGGTGACAGAAACGCTTTCCTGTGCATGGATCTGCAGCAGCGAAGTGGGGTTCTCTGTGTCAAGCTACAGCCTGTCTGTTTTGGGAATCGTTTTTCACTTTGGGGTGGGAGGGGGGAAGGGGTTTGTTTCTGCTGCAGGACGATCAGCTTGTGCTAGTGACTTTGTTGTGAAATCCTAGTGAGTGCTGGGGTTTGCAGGTGAGTTGGGGGTGTCAGGTTGTGTCTCGCGTGGCTTTTTGATGCATTAGGGTTGTCTTGTACCACATCCCCACTTGGATTGTAATATACAGTAGCTACTGTACAGTACTTATCTTCTGTATCTATAAAAAAAAATACAGCAGAACGTTGCCTTTTTGGCAGGGAACGCAGTGCTCTGTTTCAGTGGAAACTTCATTTTCCAAGCCGTGCTCTCTAAACCCGCCTGGTTATTGCATTTATCTGTGAGACGCCTTGGGACATGTAGAACCTGCCTCGAATTTGCTGCAGTAGCCTTTTGCAGGAGGTGCTGTAGGCTTGCGAATCGCCCTTAATTGTTGTCCCTGGGTCATTGTCTGCCTGATAATTTAATCATGTCTATCGCTCTAGTTCCTGGAGATCAGCTCAGAAGGGAGCGGTGCGAGGCGTCCCGTGCTCTCTCCTTCCCAGCCCTCCTTACAGGACTCCTCTATAAACATTTTCCCCTTGATTCTTCCTTTTGTCAGAAGCCTGAAAGAATCTGCTTATTTTAAAACTTCTTTCTCCTGCCATAGATGGACAGTTTTATACGATACAGACAGTGCCTGCTGTGATTTTTATGGCCTATAGTTTTCTGAGCAAATGGTTTTGCTCACAAGTTGGCTGGGCTAAAATGACCTTCTCTTGTTCATTAACTGTCTGTTGAAAAATATGCATGCGGTGGTAGTTATAGAGCCTTGATTGGGGTTATTTTAGGTGGTTTGGGGAGGTCTGTTCCTTTCCTTTCCTCCTCATTATCAAGCAGAAGCGACTGCTTAGGGCCTGGTTTATTTACCTAATAAACTGCCTCTTGTATCGTCTAGGAAATGCTCACATTTTTCAGCCGAGAAATCCTAGTAACAGGCAAACAGAGGTCTAGCAGTCAGGTCTGGAGAAACAACGAAATGAAGGTCAGCTAATATTGCTGTTATTCTCTTTTCTGGTGGCCATGACAGCAGGGGTGGTTTATTTGAAGATCCCAGACTCGGAGTCATTGCTTGCATTGTTGGTCCCCTGAGCATCGGAGGCTGTGCCAACACTTGGGGATATTAATGTATTCTACAGATCAGTGAATGAAGAATTCCTCCGCACTCCTTTCTCTATTATTTTTTTTAAAAAAAGAGAAAAAAAAAAAGAGAAAAAAAATCCTCTTCTTTCCCCTTCCCCCCTTCTCCCCGCACTTTGTTTGCCGTGGCTTTGTCTGCGGGATGTTGCTGGGCATTTCTAATGAGAAGGGGAAGAATTGCGGCGACGGGGGCCAGGGCGGTGAGTGCGGTTCCCCACTTCCAGCACCGACGGTGAAGCTGTTTCAAGGTGCTCAGGTGGCTTGCAGCTCTCATGGTGGCTGGGCAAGCAACTGTCCGAGGAGGGGGAAGAAAAAGGCTCATTTTGAACACGTAATGCTCACTCATTTGCTTCCTCCAAGGAGAAAAACCCTACCCCGTCACCCCCGGCGCGGGACGCGATGCCTCAGTGCTTCTTTAGTATTCATCCCGGCTCCAGGCCGCAGCCATCTCCCAGCCCGCCCCGAGCAGCTGCTCAAAGGGACAAAATTAAAGCAATTCCTGCTCCCGGTGACTTACTGCCGGGGAATAATTGGGTTCTGTTTGGGAAGAACATAGAGCAGCCCGGCCCTGGCGATGGAAAAAGTACGGGGGAGCAGGGGCTTGGTGGGTCGGATTTGTGGAGACTTTCGCGGGGTTCAGTGGGAATAAAAGCTGGTTTCATGAAGAGACTGTTATCTAATAATAATGCGATAGATCAGGGAAAGGCGTCTGAGCAGATTTTTTTTTTATATTCTCGTTCCATAGCAGGATTTTTTTTTTTAGATATATTCTTTGATCCCTCATGTTAATGAGACCAAAACTGCTAAAGAGCTCTCCAGACACTGCCCTGCTTTGGAGAAGGGTGGACTGAAACGCAGACCCTCTGGAGGGCTTCTGACACACAAGCAGCCCCTTTGTTTCCTCCTCTGTAACCCAGAGACATGCCTAAAATTGGAGGGAAGATGAGAGGAGGCTGAAGAGGCCGGGCCGAAGGCACAGCATTCCCCGTTTACAAGGGAAAAACCGTCAAGCGGCTGTTAAGGCTGCGGTTTGACGGGCAGCGCGCTGCCCGCGTTTGAAGTCCAGACTGAAGGTTCTCCGAGGATGTAAGTGGGATGCTTTTAGGCCATCTTTCACTTCGACTTAATTAAGAAACTCACAGGCTTTGTCTGGAGGGGGGCCCGTTAACGTGCGAAGCTCCGGCCCCCCGTGAAGAGGGGCCGGGGCGGGAGGGGGCGCACACATGCACGCCGCTTTTGTGCCGTGTTGCCAAACTGCAGACAGTAGCGAGTGCGAGGCGGCATTGCCGGAGGTCACGAGCCCCCCTCCTGCCGCAGAAAGCCTTTCTTAGATTCTGCCCAGAGCCGGCCAACCTCCCCGTGCCGCCTGCGTGGGGCAACAAAAATAATTCGTGGGGGGTAAGGAAAGGTTTTGTACGTGTCCCGCAGCATCCTTCATCGGTCCTAATGGAGGGTCAGAGGTTACACCAGTAAAGGGCAAACACTGTTGCTTAAGTACCTGATGCCTGTGTGGGTATTGCCACAGGGAGGAATATTAGCTTTGAAATGTCACGGGCTGGCGGTTGGAGGGATGGCCCGAGCCGTGGGTGATGCTAGTGGCCTTGGAAATCACCTAAAAGAACCGAACCCACCCAAAGTAAGGGGCTTGGTTTCGAGTTTGGGTATAGCGAACCTGCCTGCCCTTGCCGTGGGCACCCTGTTTGCCCAGAGTGGTTGCAAGCAAATGCCCCAGTCCTTTGGATTATTCATTGTCTTCAGATCTCTTGATCGTGATGATCGGTGCTCATTTGATCTCCGTTTAGCTGACAGCCGGAGAGAAGGCTTCATGCTAGCATGGGTAGGAGCAAGTTTTTTATAGTCTTTGCACTTCTGCAGGGTTTAACAAGTGTCTAGCGAGGAGTGTCTTCTGCTCCAGCCCTGTTGTGTGCCCAAGCCCTGTGGCTACCTGGGGCTGCAGGCTGCAGCCATCAACTCCCACAGACGTGGGGTGGCCTTTGGTCCCAACTCGGTGGCTGGTACTGTGGGTGCAGCGGCTGAAGGTGGCCTTTGGGGTGCGTCTGGAGAAACCTCGTGTCTCTGGATCCAAACTGAAACGCTCAGTCCTGAACACGTTGCTCCGTTACTTCTTTGGAAGACTGCAAATTAACCCAAGGAGACGCCTTGGTACCGGTTTGGGGTGGGAGAGGGAGATGGGCAGCCTGCCTGGGGATGCAGGCCATAGTTTGAGGTGGGTGTTGAGACTAAGGAACTTTTTATGGGTGTTGGAGGGCAGCAGTGAGGGCTGTAGCAGCGGTAGCTGGACACGCCACCTCGCCAGCGGTGATTTGGGGGGGTGAGGCGCAGGAGGATGGGGATAGCATTCACCTATCAGTAATTTCTGTAAGCTCCCTCTTGTTCCTCAGCTGAGGACTTCCAGGGTGGTGGCTGTAACTCAGGTGTGATGTACATCCCGTGAAGTGGTTCCCTACGCGTAGGTGATGGCTGCTTTCTCCAGCCCCCTCCCCGGTGCTGCAGCGCGGCAGGAGCAGAGCGGTTCGGAGTGTGGACTGGTCGTTGTGCCTTTGGCCCTTCGCTTTGTTGTTTGCTGCTGGTTGCCCTTGAGAAAAGATGAGTTATTTTATACAACAGGATGCCATATCACCAGGGTTAGATTTTTAACATAATAGGTGCATTTGCATAATTCTCCCAAATCTGCCAAGTTCAAGGCATTTGGAAAGTGTAAACTATCCAGAACCAAAGAGGTTCCCGGCTTTATTGCTTCTCCCCACACTTGGTGATCTTGTTCAGCGCTGTGGTTTTTTACTACTGCAGTGTTTATAATGTCTTTGGGGATCCCAGCAGACAATGTTTTGTATTTAGCTCTAGAGCATTAGCAAGGCGACAGTACTTCTGAAAAGTTTCAGAAAAGCACCTTATTAGAGCCAAAATGACTCATTCCTGCTAGAGAAACAGCGAATGTTTTTCTGGCATTTAAATAAAATGCAAAAATATTAATTTCCCACCTTGATATTGAATTAAAGACTCAAAAGCGAGGGGAAAAAAAAAGCCCAAAGCTTAGACCTTCTACAAAAACACTAGTAGTGCCAAATGATTCATACTGAGTATTTTACAGCATGCTTGCAGGGGGAACACGGCATTTTAAACAGGAACGTTTCCAGTTTCCTGAGGTGAGAGGATTTGATTTCTTCTTGTGAATTTTGCATTCTGTGCTTTCTGATTCAGAAACACTTTATCTGAGGGGGTGTTTTGACAAGATACTCAAATAGCTTGGCATCTGGGTAAATGTTTGTTTAAAGTTGGTCTCCAGTTTTTCTTAGAACTTCAGGTTCAGATGAGAGATGAGGTGGAGAACTGGATTTTCAGACTTCACGTTGCACCTCGGCCCTTTGCTGAAATTAAAATTCTTTAATTCCTGTGCATCTTTCCCAGTGTTGCTGCTTCTGCTGTACTGGTTACATTGGCCATAACAACATTATTAATATTGCCGTTGGACGTGTGGCTGCTCTGCTGTGTCCTCTGTACTGCGTCCTACATAATTGACTGGTTTATGCTTGTTTACCGTCACCGTTGGCGTTTCAGAGGTGCTCATTGCTTTGGTAGCTGAATACAGAATAAATTCTGGTCCGCTGTGTACTTCGCTGTCTGCATTTAAGCATCCATATCGTATTTGTGCACGCATGTTAGCGGTTAACGGTCTATGAGAGAAAGTTTCTTGAAAAGTTTGGATCAGTTGGCCTCCCCTGCTGAGGAAAAGCTCTTCCCGTGCTGGGATCCTCCGCTGAGACATCTCTGCAACTGGATTTGCTCCAACACCTACTGTATCTGCTGAGCTGCTGCAACGTGGAGGTGCTTGAAGGCTGTGGTGTGGTCCATGCAGGAGGAGAGTCATGCTTTAGGTCTTTAAATTCTGCTTGAAATAAAAGAGTTGGTGAATTCAGAAGTTTGCTCTGTTGTGTGCTGTATAAGCGCTGTTGAGATAAGGGAGGTTGAATTCTGGTGCTTGGTAATTGCATGAAGTACTGAATTTTCTCTTGGGAAGACCCGGTGGCTTGGTCCCTTTGTGTAGATGCAGGCTGCCCAGAGGAACCGAACATTGGAGATCATCTGCCAAGGAAGGAAGGGCAGAACTGATTTTCCTTTGCAACTGTATAAATGAGAAGGTCAGAGGGTGCTGATGGCTTTTTTGGTGGTCATCTTTTGTCCTGCTAATTCTGGCAATAAGTAGATGGTTAAGTCATCAAAGGGCTTGGAATTGGGGAGTATTTAGATGGTAAATGGCTTAATAAGCTGAGCTGGTTGTGGCCTGACTGATGTGGTAGTGCTGGAAAGGGAGGTGCCGTGGCTGTAGGTGGGCATTCAGGTATTTTTATGGGCTATGACTGAACAAGTTTTACAATGTACAAGCTCCAGTCGTCTGCTTCCTTGCTTAATTTGGCAAGGTTCGCAGGAGAGCCGAGCGTGAGGTAAGGGGTAGTTTTGGTTCCGTTCTGCTCAGCGGCTGGTTTTAGTGGTGGTCTAGCTCACCTGAGACATTGAGCTGGCTCCGTAACTCCGAGATAGTGGGACGAACCTCCGTCTCCTTTTAAAGCCTTCATTCAGCATTAGTCAAGAAAGATCTGGGGCATCAGGAAGGCAGGAAACATGTAATTTCTAGGCAGCCTTCCCATCTCTGTGGCCTCATGTGGCTGGTTCTGCCTTCCCCGTAGGGTTTGTGCTCTTCTGCCAAGGTTCTTGGAAGGTGAGTGCTAAAAAAAGACCTCATGGCCTTAAGGGATGAGGGGAGGAACTGGGAGTAGAAGTGGAGCGACTGCTGTGACTTGCTGCCAGGTGAGTGCTGGCTCCATCCTACAGTGGTGGACCTGTCTTAGCAGCTCCTTGACATATATATTGTCCTTTGCGGAACAGCATAGTGCCGGTGGCTTGGCTGTGTCCATGTCCTCTGTGCCCGCCTGGAGCATTGCCACCATCAGCCTGCTCTCAGACCTTCTCACCTTTGAGGTGCTAGAGGAATCAGAGTTAAACCATCCTATTTCGGGGACGCCATCCAGAATCTGTCACGCTTTGCTCAGCTGAGCTGTGAATTGCTGCCGAGCGCCCTGCGAGGTAACCCATCCAGCCTTCCCGGGCTGCTCGGCAGAAGCGCTGCTTGGGTGGTTCTGCTTGGTTCCCTGACACAGGTGAAGGCACGTTCTCGTCATGCCACTTGAGGTCAAGACATGGATGCAGTGGGCAAGAACAGCCCCTTGTCTCTCCTGTGCTTGTCACATGCAGAGTCTGACATCAAAACGCCCCTTTGGGTGTTGCTTGCAGCCCCCAGCGTGGAGAGGCAGCAGGTCTGGGCATGGGGATCCTGCAGGCTGGAAGCACGAGGGAGGCAGGAGGGCTGAGGACAACTGGAGATGCCATTCCTTGGGGACCTGGTGTTTATCAAGGCTCTGCTCCCGCCCATCAGCAGGCGTCACCTGGGGGTTGGTAAGCTGATACATTAACAGCTGAAGTTTATCCACAGCCGCGTGGACACAGCCAGTGCTTGGGAGATTGGGGCTTTCCCACTCCGTAGAGCCTGCTGGTGGGCTCCTTTCCTTGGTACTTTGCCGAGATGAGATGATGTGACCTGCCCTTTGCAGTGATGGAATGTGTCTTAGTCACTTCATCTGGCGGCTTGGTAACCCCAACGTTTTCCATGGTGGTTCCCAAGTGCCCCATCACTGCTGTTATATCCTTATACTTTCCTTCTTCATAGCTATCATACCTCTCGCAGCTTTCTGGGAAGTAGACATGGAGGTGTTGGGTTGGCGGTTGGACTTGATGATCCTAGAGGTCTTTTCCAACCTGAAGGATTCTATGATTCTAAAATTAACCCTTCTCAGGTTGATCATCTGGTTTTCTGCCGTTCATCACGGCTTCCTTTGAGATACCAGAGCATGAAACAGTCCCTTGTGGTGAAGTTTCCTTTGATCAAACTAGACTGCACTTCAGTAGTCCTCAACTGTCTAACTTCTTGCATAAGAGACTTTATTGAGAGATATTTTTAAAGACATTTCTTTGATAAAAATACCTCAGGTAGGAGGGAGAACTCTCAGCACACTCTCACCTTCTCCAGCGTGATGGGGTTACGCCCTTTACTTTATATAGATCAAGAAAATAGGGAATTTGTAATTCTCTAGATAATGGAGGGTTGCTGAATAACGCTGTATAGACATGTGTTAAACTAGGAGTCTTTTAAAAAGAAAATGTTATAAAGCTACGTCTGAAGTTCCTGTGGAACAGCCTCTCGCAGAACCTGCCGCTACCAGCAGTGCTCCTCACGAAATGCCATCAGTGGGGAAAGAACAATGATTGCTGCCTGTTTACCCAGTACCCTGGGCAATACATTTCCCAACCGCAGCCCCACGTAGCGTGGCAGGTCGTGGTGAAGGGTGTGGACAGGCATCGCCCATCTACTGCGAAGGCCAACGCACCCAAACTGGGGAACTCGTGGTCTTCACTCGCTCCTGCAGCTTCCTGCAGCAGGCACGGGCCGTTTCCCATCCCTGTTACGGCAGCTGGCTCTCGCCACAAATCTGATTTTATTTTTTTCTCCTCTTTTGGATTGCAAAAGCCGCTCTCTGCTCTGTTACCTTGCATTTATTAAAGCACGTGTCAGAGAACTGCTGGTCTCTTATTTGCAGTCGCTCCTCTGCAGTCCCTGGGTGCTGCACATACACCCACGGCGCAGCGGCGTTACGGATTGTAACGCGTACGCTGGTGGCGGTGCTGGTAGCATCGGTGCTTCGAAAATGCTGATGGGTCTCTGAAAAAAAAAAAAAAAGAATCGTCTCAGTGGTGAGCTGCTGAGTTACTAAACGCTGCTGCAGCTTTTTCCCCGGTAAAATTTTAAACAGAATCTTCCTTTTTTGGGGGGCGAGGAAAGCTAAATGAAAGTTTGTTGGGAGAAGAATGTTTAATGCTGCTAGTGAAGGTTCTTGATTGCGGTTGATCCTGAAAGTGGTAATGAATGTGCGCTATCAGGGCCTGGGGATTTGGGCTATGAATTTCCCAGGGTCTAATCATCTCATAAGGCTGCAGAGTGTGACTCCTTCCCCAGTAATCTACTTAACTCAGTAATTTACTCCTCCTCTTGCCTTGCCAGGAGAATGAATCTCACAGGTTGTTTGCATGACAAGTAGCTCGGGATTGTCTGAGTCTTTGAAGAAGATGCTGGGAGTTAATTGTAGCAGCTTGAGGTAATGGTTTCCCATGTTCACTGGCAGGCTGGCGAGGAGCGAGGAGCGGAGCTGGAGAACGATTTTTATGGGGAGTACTATTCTAGGCTGCGCCATGTGTTTTGATAGCTATAATGCTGAAAAAAAAATTGTTTTGCCTTCCAAAGGATGTTTTTCTCCACCAAAACTAATCTCAGAGGAAAATGATGTTTGGTAGTTCTAGGATTATTGGATTTCCAGATAGAAACTGCTGTGCTAATGGCAGCTACTGACTGATGACCAAAGCAGCTAACTGGGAGATGTTTCTTGGCAGTTGATCATACTAAAAAGCTCCATTCAAAGTCTTCAAAACCACAGTGGACAATGTTGTTTTTAAAAAAAAAAAAAAAAAAGATTGTTAGCAAAAACTAATCACTGCATCCTCATCTTCATTTTAATAGAAACTAAGGATGCTCCACCAGAAGTGTCGACTTGTAAATTGTATTCGGATCCCCTCACACCAAACCCTCATTGTGCCAAAATTAAGAGGAGAAGCATCCCTTCATCTCTGTTTTTAATTTGGCTCCTAAAGCCAAACGCTGTGAGTATAATTCCTGCTTCAAGACATGCTCCACGATACGTGGTCAGCTTGGGCTGGTTTGCACCCAGAACGGAGGAGGGAGAGAGGGGCTGTGGTGGGAGCAAAGGGATGGGAAGCTCTGCGCAAGCCCTATGGCTTTTACTTGAATTGCTGCCATGTTCTGTGGCTTGCTTGAAATCGAATGCTGCCAAGCATCTTACTGCAGTCCCAGCAGATTGCACCTAATGTGTGTTACGTTAACCGTTTACAAATGACCTTATTTCTGTTACCATGCTGTGTGTGCAGTCAGAAACTTTTGGGGTGATTGAGGCAGGATGTGACGAAACAGGCAAACAATAATTCTCTGAACGTTATTGTAGAGTTGCTCGTGCGTGGCTCTACCTGGTGACGCTAGGCAGGAGTCGCAGTGTGGGTTTTTTCCTCCTTGGTTGAGAGGTGAGATCATCTTGGAGAGCTTTGAATGCAGAGCAGCAACCACCTTCACATCAGCATCTCCCTCCTTAACCACGCTCCAGTCTCCAGCTCAGGGCTGCCAAGGGTCGGTGTAGACATTGAGGTTCAGCCCTCTCTTCTTAACCTTGAGCTAGCTTGGTTTTTCTGGTTTCCAACCCAGTTTTGATTTGTTGCTTCTGTTCTTGTGCTGGACAATTCACAGCCCTGCAGCTGAGCACAGACCCTGGTGAGGTGTCCACCTGGACCACAGATGGAGAGTCCCTGCTGAGTTCTCCGGCTGAAGGTGGTCTGATCCTCTACGCAGATTTCACGTGTCTTCGCAGCTTTGCCCCAATTCCCAATGGGAATGACCACGTCCACGTGGAGTCCAGCTGATGGCAGATGGACGCTGCCAATCTGTTTGCAGGATCAGGGCCTGGAGACCAAAGGGCCTCTCCCTGATGTCCTGTGCCCAGATAAGTCAAGCTTTTGTTAGCATAGAGCCCAGGTGGTTTTGGTTTTGCATGGGGAAAGATAAACATGAAAAATAATTTATCTAATCTTTGTATAAGCTGGATGAAAATAAGAATGCAGTGCACGTTGCAGCTATAAAAGTGCACTGAAAGGCCGATTTGTTTTCTGACTCGGAAAGATGTAGTTAGCTTAAAAGTGTAATTCTAGCAGAATTGTGCCGCTTGGTTTGAGTTAATGTTTTGCAGGCAGCAGAGTCCTCCAAACAATGTAAAATCTAGGGGATAAATGAGGATCTTCCTGACCATCTATACAGAGCTGGAGACCACGTGTACTCGGTCGGAAGCTTTCATACCTAACATTTTCTTCGGCGCTGCAGAGACCGCCTTTCGTTCCTTTTAGGCCCATCTTTAGATCCAAGATAAGAAGTTGGGCAGAACTTTCCTGCGGGGTTGGTTGATCCGTGGCATCAATGAAGCCAAGACGCATAGGAACAGGGCAGGGTCTTCCTGGTCAACTCAAGCAAACTCCATCTTGTTCGTAAGCCCAGCCTAGAAGCTGGGACCTTGCGAAGCCCAGAGGTGGGTCTGGATTTCAGTACCACCACTGGATTTTCGAAGGACACCCAGACACTCCTTCGCTCTTTATAGCCCACGTTTCTCTTTCCCTGTCTGGTATTGTGAAAGGGTGCATGTTGCCTGAGCAGGGAAGACGGGATGCTTTGTAAAACATTGCCTTTATTCTGTCAACAGAGTGACTTCGACTTTCTTAATTGTGGATTCTTTTAGTTAATTAGAAATGTTTGGAAACGCCTCGCACCTCAGCAGGGTTCAGTTCTGCGGGGTGCCAAGTGCTTTGTTCCTCATCCAGCAAAACACTTAAGCGTGTCTTTAAGAACACTTTACAGGCTGAAATAAGCTCATTGATTTCAGGGCACTGAAGGATTGAGCCAATACCAAATTTCTTCCAATGATCTCGACTCAAACAGGGACATCCAGGAAAGTGTTTCTTGAATGTTAATGCTACCTTAAATAGCAGTATCGCGGGCTTCACAACTTGGAACTGCGCAGAGAATTGTAACAAAGGCTGAAACAGCGTGTTTGGGAGGGACTTTCTCCTGGGGAAGAGAGGAAATTTCATGGTTAAAGGTGGTTTTATCCCTCCCCCCCCTTTTTTTTTCCCTTCTAGTTTTGTAGTAGCAGAGGTTAGCTCTAACTATGGACATCTTCAGCGAGCTTTTAATAAATTAGGAGGAAACTGAAACAGTTTAGGAAAGTATAGGATAAGCAAATGCTCCAGGGAGACTTTTAGTGGCAACATGATTAATAAGGGACACTCCTGGTAATACTATCAAAACAGAGCTATTGCAAAAGCATATGGAGCGTCCCTCTTTCGGGGCACGAGCGGGCTTCAGACAAATGATCCAGGGCGATTTATAGCCCTCTCTGCGGTGTGGGTTTTTTCTCCCCCTAGAAGTGTGAGGGGAATGAGCTCTGTATATTTAACCGTGGGATTAGGTGGAAGGGAAAAAATAAAACCAGAAAGATTTAGTAAATCAGGCAACTTCTCTTTGCTCCCAAGTATTTTTATCCTTGTTGGTTGTTTGATAACAGGCGACATTCCTTACACAGACCCTTTTTTTCTTATAATTCTATGTATTTATTTTTTCTCCGTGTCAACCCCCGCACATATCTAGTAATAACCTTAAGGAGCTGAAAAAGGGAAAATGTTCTCCAACAGCAGAATATGATGCAAAAATATATGAAGATGGGTTTCTGAAACATCCTGCTGGGTGGTTCTCCCAGCGCTCCTGGTTTTGCTGCCTTCCTCCCTTACCAACAGAAGTCTCCACGCCTAAGTGAGTACACGGAGCGGTTGCTTGTAGCTGTAACACGTCCGGCGTTCGCTCTGTGTGCAGCGCGCTCAGCCCCACGTTGCTCATGTCACCCAGGCCAGTTCGTCCCCCTCGCACTTTGTTCTGAGAGCAATTATTTCTTTATTTCCTTTGAAGACGTTTACTGTGCAGCTGCGGTGGCAGCTTGTAGCTGTCATGTGGGAAGGCAAAAGGAGAGGCCTGAAGTTAAGAGCTTATAAACTTCTCAAGTTTTAGGAAGGTACTGAGATGAAATGATATTGTGGTTTTTCCCTCCTCCTTTTTATTATTTTTTTTTATACAGAACGGGAGAGGACCTCTTGTATTGCACTTGCATAAATTATCCAGGTTTGGCTCTGCTCAAGTCAGAAGCTAAAAAATAGAAGGAAATAAAATAGGCATCCTGACACGAGACAATGCAGTCTTCCAAAACCAAAATAGTTTTGTGTAGAACACCAGCATATAGGAGTCAAAGATCTGTGTGTGTGGGCTTTAAGAGATGCCTTGCCTTCTTTTTTTGGAGAAGAAGCTTCTGTTAACATCTAAATGATTTCAAGAATTCAGCAAGGGTTGGATTCCTACTGCATCGGCATGAAACTTTCGCATCGCTACTGAACGATGTTATTTTATCAGCCTCCTGCTCTTGAGACTCCATTTACCAAAAACTTCTAAAAGTGATTATGCAAGTCAAACCTAATTTCTTATCACAGTTTTGTATTTATTGGCTCGGTTGTTTGCGAGGGATTGTTTCACCCGCCCTGTTTCCCTTGGCATTTTTAGAAGGTTCTTACAGTTGTTAGCAGCTGTAAATGGTATTAATAAGAAGTATTTGGTTGCTGGTTTCTGCAGTTTTGTGTGCTGATTAGGTTGGATTGCCAAAAGTTGAGCAAGTCTCTAAAAGAAGGATTGTTCTTTGAATTGTGAAAACACTGTTCTCAACAAAAAAAAACAGCTATATCTGTGTCAAGAATTTTACGTGCAGGCTGATACACTTCTGCAGAAACTGGAGTGAAACACTTGGACTTTAAAATCAGTGAAGCCCCACCTAAGAATCTTCTTAAATGTTAAAAGAGCCAATATGAAAGATGTCAAAGGGTTTTTTTCCTTTTTCTCAGTGTTATATTTAGATGCGAAGCAGTTGCCCACTTCAGCGTTAACCTCTTTGGCTTGACCATACTGTGCTGTGCTTCCTGAGGTAGTTTTAGGGGTTGGTGAGTAACGCTCTCGGAGCAGCACAGCCTGTTTGTGAAAACGAGCAGACCTGGTGTGGTTTCATCCGGGCAGAATCCAGGGGTTGTGCTCCCTGGGCAGTGGTGCTGCCTTAAAGGTTTTCAAGACTCAGGCTGACAAAAGCCCAGAGCAGCATGGTCTGAGTCTGGGTTTAGAATCACTGAATGTCCCAAGCTGGGAGGGACCCATAAGGATCATTGAATCCGGCTCCCTCACCTGATCCTGCGTGGAGCAGTGGGTTGCACTAGAACCTGCCATGGTCCCTTTCCACCGGATGATTTTATGATTTATGACTCCAGTTGTCTCCTCTTGAGACTCAGAAGAGCCTGTGCTCACCAGATCTCGCTGCTGGGGTACCGGATTCACCCATGTCAAATTCACGGAATGAGTCAACCAAGACTAAGTGCAGTTTCCTCTTGCAGACCCTCCTATCTGAGCCCCACTGCAGGCAGGGAAGGGCTTCGTGAAGTGTGATGGATTTATCCAAGAGACAGAAGCTGACGCTAAGCAAAGCCTATTGCTAACTGTATCGCTGTGGCAGCAGCGGGCAGGTGATGAGACTCTCCAGCCACAAGCACCATCAAGAACGAGTTTGCCGACAAAGTTAGGTTCATTTCCCTCTGGGACTTCTAAAGTAGAAAACTAAGCATCTCCCACCTTAGTTAGGCTTGTTGCAAGTCAAAGCTACAGTGTGCGTTTCATCCAGTGCCCGGGGCATCAGCCTGTGGCTGCTGAGCCGATAGTAGTTTGGAGTGACTGGAGGGCGATTGGTGTAACGGAGTTGTGATGTGACCTGCAGATTTGTTCTGAGCTCAGATTTCCCAGCAGACTCCCTTAGCGTGGAAAGAAGTGATTGTGCTGGGACCGACACCACCCGGGAGCCACTTGGTCACCTTGTCCAGCCAAAGCTCCCAACGGACAGACAGGCAGGTCGACACTCAGGAAGCCCTTGGGTTGTGTTTGGAGCCTGCGTTGGGGCTCTGAATTACGTCCCTTCTGACTCTTGACTGCATGAAGTCTTTGATGTTTAAGGCTGAGGAAGGCTGGTTCCATCCTGCACTTAGCTGGTGCAGCTCCTGATTGCACAACCACTTTTACTGGAGAAGCTCCTCGACTCAGCCAGGAACATCAGTGATAAAGTCGTGGTTTCTGCGGTAGCCTCCTCATCGTGTACCTGAAATTCTCTCTTTGAACTATTCTCCAAGGTCTGTAGCAGATGGAGAGACACACAATGAGCGAGGCAGTTGGGAGAACAGTTCAGACTTTTAAGTCCTTATAGAATGGAAAAACAAAAGGAGTATTAGATGCGTGTAACCAGTTCAGACGTAGTATGTAATTAATCTTCATCTGTGGCTTTTAAAATCAGCAACAGCCAGAGTATCCCAGATCTGAAACCCGTGTTTGTTCAGATGTAAGGGATGTGTACCCAGTTTTTTCTCAACTTCACCCCACCAAGCATCCAGGTAGGTTTACGGCCAGTGACTCGACTGGAGCAGCCCTGCACGTTGCGACTCCAACCATCGCCACCGCCCTGTTTTACAGGGTCACCCCAGTAGTTTCATGTTTAAAATCACCAGTCATTTAATGCCTGACTGTTTTGTACCCATTTTTAATTTTTAAAACGAAGAAAAAAAATCCGTGCTGGTTTTGAGCTGGAGTTTCTCATACTTAAGTCTGTGTAAAGATGATTTATGGTGCTAGTAGGGGCTCCACTGGAAATGCAAGATCTATTATGGAGTGGATTGAACAGCCCATGCTGAAATGTTTATTGCCGTCTTCAAAATAGAATACATCAGGGTTGATGGTGCCTGTCCAGGAAAGAGAGAGAGTGGAGTGGAGTGGGGCTAGTGGGGTATTTTTAGTATTCCAATAAAAGGCAAGGCTTTTAAAGGAAATCACTTATTGCCATTTTGCAATCAAGAATGCAGGAGTGTTCCAGGGACTGCAAGAAATATGCTTCAAGAATGTCGGAGCCATAAGGAACTAATCATTAAATATTCTCTCGTT
The DNA here is from genome assembly GCA_013399095.1 of Psophia crepitans. NCBI lineage: Eukaryota > Metazoa > Chordata > Aves > Gruiformes > Psophiidae > Psophia > Psophia crepitans. The sequence goes on from VWZZ01000311.1 coordinate 150,206, forward strand.
TCCACCCCCGTTTCTTGCGCTGAGGAAGCCATTTAGAAGCTTTGCAATTTGTATGTAAATCTCAACCCTCCTGACCACGCGGTCAAGTATCCAAGTGACTTAGGAGCCAGCAGCCCATTTTCAGAACTTCTTACAATTCCTCTGCAAGCAGGGCACTTTTTTAAATAGAAGACACATGGACCAAACTTCAAAAACACTTAATCTGACCTTAAATGACTTGGTATGAACGTTATATGAATTTTTTTTTCCTCATATAACGTTTTTTCCATGATCAATGTCTTGTTAGTAAAGTTCCTCTTGCGGGTTCGGATAGACCAGGAGAACTGTAGTTTTGTCCCTGCAGCTTATTCCACTCATCTGACTGAGCTGTGCTTATTTTTATTTCTTTCTTGTTTTGTTTTGTTTTCATGCGTAACTTTGGTTGTTGATGCTTTAAACGTTTCGGAAGCGTTCTGGCACTGTAATATATCCGTCTAACTGGGGAGTGAGTAATCCCAGCATTTGTTCAAGAGAAAAACAAAGGAAGAGGCAAAAGATAATACTTTCTCAAGTGATTTAAGAGCCTAACGGGACGATTTACTGATGCATCTGAGCAGAGTTAGTGGTTACCTGCTCCCTCTCCCCATGTTCCCATCTTTTTCCTTGTACTGGGACTGGTGTCCTGGTGAGGCAGTTCAGGGAGCTATAATGGTGGAAAACTGACCCTACCAAAAACAAAGCCCGGGGTGTCGGGCTGACGGCAGATGGACGCGGGCAGATGTCCCCTTCTGCGCCAGGCCAGCAGAGCTGTCCTTTCATTTTATTATATTTTTTTTTCTCCCATTTGTTGGTTTGTGGGGTTTTTTTGACTGGAGAAAGTAGTGGAGGAACAACAGTCCCCTGCTGAGATCATCTGTCGTGTCTTCTGCCTTTTCCCTGCTTGCTGCAGGTACCGGCTCCGGGCTATGCTGCTGCCTGGCAGAGCCTTTCTTTCAGGAAAGCCAGGGTGAGTTTGCCAGCTGGGCTGCAGCTTCTGCATCCCTCGCTGGAGCAGGGGCTGGCGGGTGAAGCTGAGCTGGAGAAGGTGAGTGGATGTCCGGGTGTGAACAGGAACACATCGGGGCACTGCGGCAGGCAGCGAACGCCACATCGCTGGGGTTTAACTCTCCCCGGCCCGAGGTCTCCTTGCAGCCAGCACTGCGTCTGGCTGGTGAATCTCCAGTGTTTCTCACACAAGGAGAAGTCTCTTTACTGACCTGCGCCCTGTGCTGCTGAATGACCACCTGATGGAAGGTGGCCTCTGGATTTTCTTAGGTCATTGCCTTCTTGCAAGGAAAGCTTCACCAGGCTCTCCATCACACCCTTTAGCTCCCGGCTGTTCTCTCCACCGTGATGGTTCATCAAGCTGTGGTCCCTGCCAAACGCTTCTTCTGTTCTTCCTTGCTCGTGGACCTCAGTGGCGCAGGGAGGAGAACATCTGGTAAGCCTGGAGATGGGGACGTCCCAGTTAAACCTGTGCTTTCTCACCCTTTCCTCCTGATTTTTGCTGAGCCTACGCCAGAACGAAAGGGTTCAGGTTATACCTGTGGCTCAGTTGGGCTCGCTTGGGTGAACCTCATCTGAAAGACAGGGATTTGTAAAACCTTTGTGATCCTGTTTGGGCTTGTTTTGTTTCCTTTCTTCTGGGAAAGCTTCAGTGCACACTGAGGTTTTTGAAACTTTCACAAGTCCCGTTCCAAGTTGTAACACAGTTGTTCAGAAATGCAGCACGGTGCTTGACTGATCTTGTTTCTTGGTGTCGCTTATGTAAGGGAAATGATGCTAGAGAGTTTGGAGAAGGGAAAATTGGAAAGTGTGCGTGCTTATTTAATAATAATAAAAAAAAAAGGAAGAAAAATAAGCCACATGCAAAAAAATCCAGTAACCATGTCTGCCGATGACCTTTGGGGTTGGAAATAGTTTGATAATAGCAGTGTGGGGACGGGCAAGGAAAGTCTGTGAAGTCACTCTAGCAAGAACAAAAAGGGAAAAAACATGAGAATGTTTCCAGTTTCTGGCTTGCTGGGAGCTGGGTGATGTCCTGCGCAGCGCCTGGGGCTGCCCCAGCACACCCATCAGAAAAAGGCATCAGGCAGAGATGTATTTGAGTCAGGTGTATTTTGCCAGGTTTGAGTCACAGTAAAAGAGACAGTATGTGGGAAAGCACCGAAAAAGAGTTTTGGGGAGAGTTGAGGTCTTAAATTATCTTAACTGTTAAATTGGCTGCACGTGGGTGCAAGATCCTGCATGTACTTACCCCACAAGACAGAGAGCCTTTCTTTTAGCCTGCCTTTAGCATCGTTAACGAAAGGGGAGAGAAATCACTGCAGGGTTAATATTGCTTGTTAAATGCATCTGATCTTCAGTATCGTTGGGGGTTCTGTGTAGGAAGTGACTCGGGAAAGCTGTTGCCTCTTACGGCTGTCTTTGTGCAATGCTGGGCCCAGGAAATGGTTTGATTATTGAGCGTTTTTGCAGAAAGTTATTAGTGAGGTATGTGTATAAATTGCTTTAACGCTCTTTGGTTCAGTATCTGTCTCAGAGGTACATTGAACCATTTCTCCTAGGCTGTCCTATCTGAACTACCTCCTGCTATTTAAAGTAGATACAAATTTAGCTCAAAGTGTTCCCTTTCCCCGCAGACTCCTCTGAAAGTTAAAGCTTGTGACAGTTTAGTTCTTGCTGTGCTTTTGACTTGTCTTCAAATCCAAACAGATGTCTTGCCTGTCTCTGAGCTTCATTTGTGGTGGCTCAGGAGGTAAAATGTACTTATATTTCTTGATTTCCTTGTGAAACTTTCCAGTCTTCCCACTGCCCTTCGTCTAGTCCCATTCCCAGGTCAATGCCAGAGGTTAATGAATTGTGTAGATGTACAGTCAAATGTATATTTATGCAGCATCTTAAACTATTGGATTGAAACCCGCAGGAAGTTTAACAAGAGCAAGTGCTGGATCCTGCCCCCAGGCAGGGGCAGCCCTGGCTGTACAGACAGCCTGGGGGGGAGAGACGCTGGAGAGCAGCCGTGCTGGGAGGGAAAGGGGGGTCCTGGGCGACAGCCAGTGGAACATGAGCCAGCAGGGTGCCCAGGCTGCCAGGAAGGGGAACCGTGTCCTGGGGGGCACCAAGCCCGGCATTGCCAGCCGGGCCAGGGACGGGATGGTCCCACTCTGCCCTGCGCTGGGGCGGCCTCACCTCCAGTGCTGGGGGCAGGTTTGGGCGCCACAGCACAAAAAGG
>VWZZ01000311.1:157073-170636 GCA_013399095.1 Psophia crepitans
GGGACTGAATAGGCTGTGAGGTCCCTTCCAACCCAAACCACTCTGGGATTCTGTGAGTCCAGACCTCAGCTATCACAGGCAGATTCTCTCTGCACTTGCTTTCCTAAACCTACCTAGTACGCTTTGAAAGCATTTGGGATGTTCTCCCTAGTGGCTGGACGTTTCCATCACCCCAAGCTGGGCTGATGCTCAGAGAGACAGCAGCGGGTGAGTATCCTGATGTGGATATCTTGTGTCCATTACGGACGGGTTTGGGGTGGACCCAAGAGTAGTAGAGTGGACCTGGTGTTCAACTGGAAGGCACCTCTAAGGCAGAAAGACAGATCTGGAGACCTTTGCTGTGACCTGTGAAGTCCTGGCTGCATCAGCCACTTACCTGCTCCTTTCACATCCCTGCCTTCAGCTGGACAGGGGTGCTGGTGTGAGGGTAGGCATTGCTCTTGAATTTCGAGGTGGTGGCTGCAGCCTGGTGGTGATGACCTGCCTGCCGCACTCGCCTGGGGTGCTGGGCAGCCGTGCAAAGCAGCGCCAAGCGCCTGCTCCTGGTGCGTAGGAATGCCTGGCTGCCCGGGGGCTGAAAGAGAACAGCTGAAGCGTTGCTGACATTCCTTGTGCCATTAGACAAGGGTCTCCTCGGGCCCTGGAACGTACCTTGCCAGTGCGCATTTGTGAACATGAGACCAGGGTCTCGTTCCTGGAGCAGAGGATGCCAAGGAGGAAGGTGCGACTGTCTGCCCAACGTGAAGCTTGAATGCGAGACACCTTGGAGAAACCCGCCTGCTCTAATTGATAACACAGTACATCTCTGTGGCCAGCACTGCGTGGCCATGCAGCGATTTTAATGGTAAATCAATAGTCTGATAGAAGCAGACCAGAAATCTTTTGACACTTACTCAAGAGGGACTTGTCAAAACACGATGTATTTACGACCGAGTTCCTGCCTGCCTGTTCAAAGGCACTTGAACCCCAGCCAGATCCTAAACACGCTCAGATTCCCAGGAGTTATATTCAGCACAATAAGTGGATATTTCACAGTAAATATTGCCTTGTCAGAAAGCTGGCATAAGCACCCAGTTGACGAGCAACAATTGGCCGCTTTGTATGGGTGCCGCGAGGGCTCGTCTCGTACCGGCGGCACTGCTCGTGAGCAGAAACTTCTGCCGGGCTCCAGCCGTCGTTAGCTTGAGGAATTAAAGCGGCGGATCATTGAGTTTCAGCTGCCTCCATCTGAACAGTCAGCAGAAGGAATTGGAAAGTCTTGATGATTAATCACAAGCACAAAAGCCGGCTGCTGGCTGACGGTAGGTATCCGCTCTTCTCCGAGGAAACCAATTCATCAGCGTTATTTGGGATTCGTAACAGTTATTTGAGGCAAATCGGCTTCTTCAGTCCGTGGCGCCCTGCGCTTGCGCGAAGTTACAAACCAGAAATGTTAATTATTCTGTGTCCTCTCACAGCTCTGCGGCACGTCCAGGATTCCGGCAGCGCAGCGTAGGCTGTAACACTCGTGCAGCGAGTTACTCGTGTAACACTGGTGGGCTCCGTTCCGAGAGGAGAGGGATGCTCTCGAGGGCAGGGATGTGCTGCGTCCCGGGTTTGCACGGCGCTCAGCGCGGTGCGGCTCCAGGTCATGTCTGGGGTCTCTGCGATGGGAAAACAGCAAAGGTTAGGATGAAGAGAGGGAAATGAAATGGTTTATTGTATGGTCATCGAGGATGGCTGACAGAGAGCGTGGGCTTCACTGGGGTCTTATTTCTGATGAGAAGTTACACCCTCGAGTTACACAGTCCCGGCCGGGCCGGAGCGGTTACTCTGGCTGAAGAGGTACAAGGGAATAAGAGTCCTCAGCCATCACCTGTATTTCCACAGATCGTGAACCCCCTGGAAACTGAGGGGCAAACTGGGGCTGGAGAATCATCTCCTAGATGCCCCAAAACCCCTTCGGGCAGATTCAGACCTGGAGGAATTATTTGCATTTCCACGTGAAGCCCAGCTGGGAAATGGTCCGTGTAGGAGTAAAACGGGCACGGTGGGACGGGTGTCCATGGTGAACCCCAAACCAGTGACCCTCAAAGTTGGTCGGTCCTGGGGAGAGGGGTTAGATTTGGGACCTGGAGAAGGGCTGCCCCAGGAGACCCCAGGGAGATGGGGTGCAGTGTGAACCCCAGTTCAGCGGTCTCACGGCCGGATGGATAGCAGGTGAGACAGACCTCGGGATAAGTTACATGTGCTGTAACCTTCTCTTGCCGTCTTACATCTGAAAATTTGATCTTAACTTCCTCTTTTAAAAAGGTTTTGCCATTTGGAGCCTTGAAGCCCCCCGCTGCCTGGCGCCTGGGGGGTCGGGAGCGGGGTGATGAGCAGAGCCAGAGCCGATCTCAGCAGGAAGATTAAAACCCGGCAAAGCAGCGTGAGTGCAGGTGCTCCCAGGAACAGCGGGGACGCTCCGCGTCCTGCCGGCACGCCGTGCCCTGGAACTCGGCGTTAGCTGGGAATGTGCCCTCTGCGTTTCTGCACTGCTCCTCTGAGCAAGGGCGGCAGCACCTCTCAGACTCTTTAGGAGATGGAGCTTCAGGAACGTTGCGCTTTCCCCAACCCACCTTAATTAATTGCGCTGTAATTGCACATGGACTTCTGCTTGCACTTCCCACCTTTCCCCAAGAAATGCGTTTCAAATTTGTATTCCTGTCACTGTTTTCTTTGGCACAGGAATCTTTTGTTTTTTCTTCTCTGACTCCTGTTTACTTTGTTAGTGCCTTTGATTCCTGAACATCTCTTGGAGGAGTTCTTGTCGAGGGGAATATTTATATTACACAGGACTTGAGCAAAAAAAAGGCAAAGCAGGCAGGGAATCCAGAACGCATAATTACTGTCAGATCCTGTCCGCAGTTTTTGTTAGGAAAGCATGTTGTACTCTGTGAAACACCCAGGTTAAAAAGCTTCAGATCCTTCTAATCTGCCATTCTGTAGCATGGGCGGGGGGGGAAATGTGCATAACATCTGGTCTCCATCATGCAAGAGGTACTTTGAAATTTGTGTGCTATTGCCAATTTATGTCGTCCTATTCTTTTTGTGCGTATCGCACGGATCAGATAAGCCTTTAATACCGGCGGATTGCTGATTTATATTGCCCCGACACGTGCTATCGCTGCTTCTCTGCCTCTCACGTGGGGAGTAAGTACTTGACCACTGCTTCTGGAAACAGAAAAGTGGCTCCAGGTTTTTAATACCAGTCTTTTTCCAGGAATAAATGAAGTTTATTTCGTTTTGATGTCCCGCTCTTGTTGCCCTGAACGTCTTCCTAAGTTTCCTGTTCATTCTGCTATTGCCCATTAGCAATAGTTTATTAGTCCCCCACCTTCCCCGGTCCTGCTGTGTCATAATTCTGGGTTTATGTGGCGTTTTTCTTGGGAGTTGTCAAAGAATAATTGCGCCCCATTAACTCTGTTTTGTATCATTACTAATTCACACCTATAGAGTATTTTCCAGGCAATTGATCTCAGTTGTCTCTTAATTGCTCAAGTCCGTAAACTCTGTTACACTGAAACTGTGCTAAGGATTTGCACCCTCTAAAAGTTTTCCCTCCAGTGTGAAACATAACAGAATCTGAAAGCGGCAGCTTTATCAGATCTTATTTCTCCCCGATTTAAGCAAAGTATTTGCGTCTGGCTGTGTTGAAGACTACAGACACTGGAAAGACTGGAAAAGTACGGATCGTGTTCCAGATGGATTGATCCAGCAGGTTGTGCTGCTGGGTGATGTTGAGTCCTTGGCTGAGGTTGATATCCCTCTCTCGCCTGTTCCGGTGGGTCGGAGCCAGTAGCCTGCATATGGTCCCAGATCCGGCTGGGTCCGATATGGTTGATGGGCTCTGACCTGGGCTGAGGATGTGGAGCTCGGCTGGGCTCTGCGGGAGCCCAGCGCTGGGAGCAACCCCTGGGATGCTTCCCGAAGGACTGTCCCTGCGTGGGAGCTGGCACAAACCCACTTTCCCCTGTGCCCCGGCATGGACCCTGCCTGCCCTGCGCCGCTGGGGCTGGCTGCAAGCATGGGGATGGTTAGCTGAACCGGCAGTGTTGGGCGGCACGGTCCTGGTGGCTTCTGGCATCGGAGCCAAAGCCAAGGCCTTGCTAGGGCTGCGGAGAGCGCCAGGAACAGACAGATGCATTTTTACTAGTTTACTCCGTGTTTGGTGTGATCAATAAGCCGTTTCATCCAGGTGTAGCCTGAACCTTAGTGTCCTCTAAACAAACTCCAAACCGTCCTGCCCCAAAGGATGCGGGGAGTACAACCCAGCCAGGCGGAGCCCCTGTCCTTGCCTAGCCCAAGAGCTCGTCCCACTGCGGTGCCGTGTCCTGCTGCAGTCCTGGGGCATCCCAGGGGAGCTGCGGAGCTGCCACCTTCTCTGCCATCAGCTGATTCTGCAAGGAGAAGGCTCAGTACCTGAGACGCTGCTCAGGCTCGCCTCAGATAACAAATGGTTTCAACTGAGCATGAAAGAAAAAACATACTGTTGGTGGCAACTCTTATTTCCTCGGAAAAAAATCCTGGACCCCTGGCAAAGAAACACTTTCTGCACAGAAAACATGACACTATTTACAAAAAGCAATGTCTAATATCCTTTTCCAGCTTGGAAAGAGGAGTTTATTTTAATACATCCTTTTTTAATTGCCATGAGCTGGACTTGTAAATATTGTAAGTGGTTGAGTAATAGTCATCTGTGAGCGGACCAAATGAAGGGACATTTTTTCCGCTCTTGGAGCCCTGACATATTCCCACAGCTCGGACAGGGGGATAGCTTGGAGCAGATACTAAACCAAAACAAAAGCCTCCTAATTAAAAGATGGTTTAACCCGTGGGGATGCCTGTGTGCGTGGTGCCGCTGCCCCCAGCGTGGTCCAGCCGGCTGCGCGGGGGCTTCACGTGTCGGGGCTGCGTAGGGAGGTGATGGGCTGGGCCTCAGGGATCCAGCCCAGCTTCGGTAAAACATTTCTTCATCTCCTCTGGGAAGGAGGAGAGAAAGGGGAGAGTTCTCCCTAAGAAAGGAGAAACTGAGGAGAATTAGTTTCCCCTGGCAGCTGTTGCTGAGGGAAAATCTGCTTTGCTGGTTTTCTGGATCACTCTTCAAAACGATCCCTAACTTCGCTTTTTTTTTAACACCGTCCTTCAGAGCAGCGTGGTGTGCCCGGACTAAAGAGTAGTCTTGGATGTTTATAAGATCATAGCAGTCCTTAACTTCTGCACAGCGACCGGTCCTGTTCCGGGGCAGGATGGAGCCCGCGTGCTGGCAGCGCTCTGTCAGACTCTGGTTAACGCCGGTCGATCTTCATTTGCCCGCGGCGGAGCCACGCGCCAAAGCCTTGCTTTCGCTCTGCAACTGGTTTTGTTGGAAAGCAGTAGTTTGTATTGGAAACAATTTCCTGATGCAGTTTGGATTTCCTTCTGAATAATCCTTTGCCCCAGTGGGATGGTACAGAGGGATTCTAGAAAAGCTTAACTGGCCTTGCCATGAGTTAAACATATCCCTTAATCGCTGCGAGGCAGATGTTTAAGTAGGAAGATACCCTGCAGGCACAGTTAACGAAAAAAAATTAATTTGAAGGGTCGGGAAGAGAAAGGACTGCTCTACCACCGTGGGGTTTGAGTCCTCGTCTCTGTTCAGGGACCTGGTGAGGGGTGTCTGGGAGGGGAAATCAGTCTCAGCTGGGAGGAGGAGCAGGGCTCAGAGGAAGAGTTTAATTGCAAAGGACCAGTTGTAAAAGATGAAGGCAGCAACCTTAACGTCGTTTCATCTTTTCCAGGAATGCTGGTGGTGATTGTGTTGCTGCTGATTGCCATTGCTGTGGTTGCTGTCTGGCCGACGCACTAACGCGGATACGGGGCCCGTCGGAGCTGCCGCTCGACAGCTGAGCGCGAAGGGCCCCGGAGGAGAGCCCGACTCTGTGCAAAGACCTTCTGTGTTTTTAATAAACCCAACAGTATTAGAATGAAGCTGTGTCCGACAGACATCCCTTCCTCCTTCGGCGCACAGCTGAAGAGCGCTGCCAGATGCGAAGGGTTTGAACATGAGACGTCCTCTCCTCCCGCCGGCACTCGGGAGGCCGCGGCTGGCCGTGCGGTTCGTGCGCTGCCCGGTGCCTCCGTGGCTGAGCACGTGCTGGTGTCGGGGTGCCGCCTGCCCGGCCCGCTGCTGCTTCTGCCCAGCAGGCAGTTCGTCCCCAGGGCTTTAACGTGCCGAAATAAAGGTGTGGATTGGGAGCACGGCAGTGGCGCTCCTCTGCTTTCCGGTACCTTCCTTCGGAACAAAAACCCTTACGTTTGTCAAGGAGTCGCTGTTTTGGGAATGACTGCGTCTGGATGCTCGCAGGATGGGAACCGAGAGCACGCGGAGCCCTGCAAGGAGGCGCAGGACCCCCGTGAGCTGCACGGAAACGCTGGCGAGTGAGTCAGGCTGGGCCCTTGGGGAGAGTTCCCGGTGTCGATCTCCAGGGATAGAAGTGGAAACGGCAGCGGGTGTGGAACCAGGTGCGTAAGGGTGGAAAGGCTTGTCCGAAAGCTCTCGTGAGGAAGGCGGGCTCTGCCGTGCTCCGCAGGAGCTGCGCTGCCATTCCTGTGCTGATGTCGGCGATCGAGGTCTGCCTCTTTCTTTTATAATTTTTCACTCGCTGTTCAGGCCGAGGGGAAGGGGTACCGATTGGAAAGCTGATGAAAAAAGAAGTATTGAATGTTCGCTTCTGGCCAAGAAAATGATTACTTTGTTACACGCGCCGGTTTGATTGCAGAATTGATAGAACCAGCAATAAATACTGAATAAAAGCCGATCCGTTTGTATTCAGGTTATCCGCCTGCGTTTTTATTGTTTCCTGCCATCTCACATTGTGCATGACTGATTTCCCCCACGTTTCCAGTTCCTAACAGCTGACTTGGAGAAGGAAGCAAGCCATTCCTGTCAGAGTTAATCATGACATACATTTCCTGGCGGATCGGTAAGACCTGCCAGCGCTGGGCTGGTCCTCACCTGTGGTGGTGGAGTATCTCCTTTCACAGCTCTGGGTGCTGGTTTCCTCCTCCCTGCCTCCCACCCGCACAGCTGGGGTGGTGGCACGGGTAGTGCTGGTCTGGGAGGTGGGAAGCCGGGGTGTCCCGGTGCTGCGTCCCCTCTTGAGTGACACAAAGCCATTTTGCTCTTCTGGGCTGAGTTTCCCCATCTGTCCGTCGGGACTTGGGCGCTGGCCCCTTGGTTAAGTGCTTGGTGACCGCTCCTGTCCGCACACCCTCTGTTTGCTGGAGCTGAGGCTCAGTCGTGACCCAGTCACTCCAAGGTCTGAGGTGGGAACAACAGAGATGATGGGAGAAGATGGGTTTTTCAGGAAACAGGGAGCTGTTGAGCACCCCACATGCCTGTCCTTGATGGACGGGAACCGTACCCTGGAGCTGAGGAGCAGCATTGTCCTGACCGTGTGGTCCTGGGAAGGGCACAGGGTAGGTGGAGAGAGGAGCTCAGTGGAGAACCCGTCTCCTGATGGTCAGCACTGAAGGGCAGAACTGGAGGAGAGACCAGCTTCTCTGGGGGGATTGTGAATCTGGGGGCAAGGTGGGCTGTGCTTTGGCATCCTCCTCTGCTCTTTACCAAAGGGAGGAAATCCAGGCTTGGGCTTTGTGGTGGGCAACTAGGTACCGTCTTCTGCCAGCAAAGGGCACAAAATGATGCCCATGGCTGGGGTGGAGCGGAGTCTTCCACACATCTTGTGCTTTGCTGGAGAAAATCCCTGAAGCCTTTTAAAGTGCAGCCCGGACTGTGCCTGCTCGCGTGCTCTTCCTTGGAGAGATGCTTCATCTTGCAGCCTACAAAGCAGGGGAGGGGGGGGTTAAAGAGGATAGTTTTATGTTCTTGTGGTTTTCAAGAGGACACAACAGGTTTTTGATTAGTTTATTGCTTGGTCTCAGATTAGAAATGGAACTTTAAGCAAGGCTGCTCCAGCTGGACACAAACAGCGGGCGGCTCTGGAGACGCATTCAAAACCTGGGCGGTGGGACCGGCACTGGGAACTCACCTGGAGTTGTTTGTCCTCGGCAGCCTGCGCCGAGCCCTGCAGCGGGAATTCCCTGACGTGCACCCCCACGGACCTTCGGTGACAGCAGGAGAACCGCACCCACTTCTTTGGGGTGAGACTACAGGCTTGGGTTTCTAATTAAAGCTGTCGCTTACAGAGGGCATTAAGGTTCTGTTTGAATTCCCAGGACGCGCAGGATGGACGCGTAATTCATCCTGATCAGCGTGACGTAGTGACTTTGTTCTGGTAGAGGCTGTAAGAAGATGGTTTCTGACCTCTTGGGTCCTACAACACATTTTTTCTGTTAGCGCCCGGGAAAGGTAGGAGCAGGAGGCTTTGCTCTGCCGAAACGTCCAACAAAGAGGTTCTCAGCCCTGCCCTTTAGGGAACATTTCATGGGTGAGTGAGGAGCGTTATTAAAAAGAAGTGGATTTGGCAGCGTTCTGCTGTGTGTGGAAAGCTTGTCCGTCTCCCTGCCCCACCAAAGGAAAGGGAAGGTGACAATACCGGAGCTGTTGGCTGTGGGCAAGCGGGGCTGAGAGCCCAGCTGGCCGGGGACGCAGCGGTTCCCCCGTGCCGCTGCCTGCTCTCCTTTCCGGGCGCAGGGCAGGGGTTCAGCCTGCACCCCGGGGCTGCTGGCATCGCCTACCTGCGGTGGCTTCTCCAGGAGAAGGTCTTTGCTGTTCCCCTGGCACCTGCCCAGAGAGATGTCCCAGGCTTCGGCTTCCCCTGCGTCTCCTTCATTTCGGAGGACGTGCTCGGGAGCTTGGAGGTTTCAAGTTGTTCATTAAAAATAGAGGTGCTGGGGGAAGGTCTGGTACGTGCTAGAGGCGCTTACATGTCCAAGCGCCCTTGATGAGAAGTCCCTAGCTCCTGCGCGAGGATAAAGCTGATCTCGAAAGGCTGCTGGACCTTTATTTCTGGAGGTTGGGTGCTGAGCTCGGCGCAGCGGCCGGCTGCTGTCCCGCACTGCGCGGTGGGACCAGGCTGAGAGCAACACCCCGGGTCCGGCCCTCGGTGGGAAAAGGCTGTTCCGCCTCTTTTCAGAGCCGCCGTGTCTTTGGACAACCGGCCGCCTGCCAGGAGGACACGGAGCCAGAACGATCTGGGAAACCCATTTGCTCCTCTGCGGAGCCGCTGGCGACAGCCCCGGAGCAGAGGTGGTGGCACTTGTGACCCATTTGTCTCCGCAATAAAGATCTGAGATTTCTGACCTCTGCGATGTTTTCGAATTCATAAATTACCAGAGGCACGGAGGGTGTGGGTCGCGTGGGCTGACCCCTCCGCACTTCTAGGACCTTTTGCCTGTATTTTTCTCCCTGGAAGTGTTTTGCTGCCTCAGTTCCCACCCCCCACCTTTGGCTTTCTGTCCTGTCTGCACCACCAGCCCAACCCGCCCGTCGCCACGCGTGGGCACTGTCCAGCATGGCCGATGCCCCGTGGGAGGTGGGTGATGGAGCATGGACCCCCCCCGCAGCGAGTGGCACAGATGGGGGCAAACAGGGGCGGTGCTGGCAAGCAGCCTGTGGATGGGGACAGAAAATCACAGAGTCCCAGACTGGTTGGGGTTGGAGGGGACCTCACAGCCCACCCAGTCCCACCCCCTGCCATGGGCAGGGACACCCCCCACCAGCCCAGGGGGCCCAAAGCCCCATCCAAATGGGGACGGAAAATGGGTGCGGAGTGTGGCCAGGGGGTTGGCGGGTCCCCTGACCTCCGGCTCTGGCTGTCCCCCATCCCACGCCTGTCACCTGCTCTGTGCAGGGTCCCGCAGGTTTCGGTGTGCTGGCTCTGTCCCAGTGCAGGGCACCATCTTCTCCGGCAGCCACAGGAGGGTGGGGAGCCCAGAAGGATGGACCCCACTCCTCACAGCAGGCCCAGAGGCTGGTGGAGACCCCTCTGCCCCACCGCCAGCCTGCGGTGACCCCGCTGTCCCCAGGGGTGCTGCTGGGACCAATGAACCAAGACCCAGGGAGACAGAGGGGACACTGTCACCTCCCTGCCCAGGTCCCCATCCCTCGGGCTCGCCGGGGGTGGGAGGAAGCAGAGATCCTTGGAGATTTTTACAGTTTACAAGAGTTTATTCAACTGGTTTCTGACTTTAGTTCTACCGAGTGGGTGCTGAACAGTTACAAGCTCCTTCGGGTTCAATTACAGCCAATCTAACGGAACAAACAAAGAGGAAATAAAAATAAAAAAAAAAAAAAAAAAGGAAACAACTTGGAAAAACAATAAGAAAATCCACAACTTTTTCACATGTCATTAAATATATTCATATATAATAACCATAATATATTAGTATGCATTGTAAAGAAACATCGCCCAAAGCCGTATGCAATGGTCATAACTAAACAACATTTACAGTTCAAGATATTAACAGAAATAATAAAAAAAAAAACCCAAACCCCAAACCGACCCCAAAACGAACACAGGTTTTGTGAGGGGAGAGGAGGCGGGTGTGCGGGGGGAGGGCACGGACACGTCGAAACGAACAGAAACGAGACGAAACGACATTTGTCGGGCGCTGCCGTGGAGCGATGATTGTTTTGGCATTTCAGCTGCTCTCCCACGCCGCGCTGAAGGCACCGCAGCCCCTTCCACCCCCTCTGCCCCCCGCCTCGGTGCTGCCCCCGGGGCGATGGGGGGTGCTTGGGTTCCTCGCTGGCTGCAGTGTGGTGGGTGCCCCGACAGAGCCGCCCCCAGCCATGGGGAGTGATGTTTAGGGGTGGCATCTTGTCCCTCTTCGGGTGACCGGACAGAGGAGTCCCCCCCCGGGAGAGGTCCTGGAGCAGGGACGACTGCAGGGAGGAGCTGCGACGCCTGGCACCCCAAAACCAGGGCTGCTCTGCCTTCCCCAGGGCAGGAGGGCTGTGCACCAGTTACACCAGCAGCTCCTGCAGGTTAAGGTTACTGGGAGCATGTGAGGAGCACTGGGGGACGGCAGACGGAGCGAAGGGGCTTCTCCGGTCTGTTTGGAAAACGCACAACTCCAACAGGGATCACGGGACGGGGTCCTGGTGGGACAGGGATGGGGGACGTCGCTTCTGGGGGTCGCTCTGGCTGTGGTGGGCTCCGAGTTGTTTCACGTCTTGTGCAAACTGTTTCCTTCTGATTTCCCGGGTTCTGTCGGTGCCTGGAGGGGTCCGATCATGGGATGAGGTGGGTGGTGGTTCTTCTGCACCCTCCCACACCAATGGGCTTGGGGAAGAGGCTGGGGCTTGTCCCTGGGTGGGTTTGGGGGGTGTCAAGGCTGTGCTGGGGGAGGATGGCAGCACTTGCCAAGGTTGGAAAATGGGTGCGAGCGTTGGGTGTCCAGGTGTGCCCCATGGGCAGTCCCCAAGTTCCCACGTGCCCTGGCCTTGCCTTCCTGCTCTCCAGGTGAGCTGGATTTGGGTTGGATCTGGTTGCTTTTAGGCTATTTGAAGGTCTCCTGCGGCTCAAGGGCGTCCCAGCTAACCGAAGACAAGCTGTCTCCAGCCAGCGCGGGGTGTCCCTGGCATCAGTCAATGCTGGCTGCAGGAGAGCCTGCAAGCCCCGCTCTGGGGTTTTAAGCCTCCATTTAGACACCTGAGGTCAGATTTTGTCCTTCAAAACTTGGTGGCTTGGGTTCCCTTGGCTGGAAAACTGCTGGCTCTCCTTGAGCTCTGAAGTCACAAAAACCGAGTCTGCTCTGGGTAAGGGGAGAAAACACAGACTGGGGGGGGGGGGTTTGATGCCAGGGTGGGATTTCTCTCCTAATACCCAAACGAGTTTCGGAGGGGCCTTGCGGTGGCGGGGAGGCTCAGCAGAGCTCGCTCCCTCCGGGTGATGTCTCCAGCAGCCCGGCGCTGGCCGGTGCTTCCCTGGGAGCCCTCCGCTTTACACCTATTTACATGGCTGCCTCGCTTTATGGTGGTTTATGTCATTATATAAATATTGTCAATTGCTATAAAACAAGGCAAAACCACTGGAAAATGTCATAAAATAGATGTTTCCAAGTTTCCTAAAAGGAAAAATATCAGGGAGGTTTTGCTTTTCGTAGCGACTAATGTTTGCTTCTCCTGCAGGTACCCGTCCCGCCCTCCTGCCTTCCCGCCCCGGGTAGCGCCCGTCCCCACTGTTTAGGTGAACTCCGACATCCCCGTTCCTCGGGTAGCAGGGGAACAGCCTGGCACCGGGACGCAACGTTTGGGTGACAACTCCACAGCCCGTCCTGCCTGTAGTGTGCTCTGGGGAAAGATGCCCCAGCCCGGGGCTGGGGTGTGGGGTGTGAGAGGGAGGTGAGGCAGCCGCTACCTTGCTTCGTGCATCAGTGATTAGAGATTGGGAAATTCAGATTTGCTGGTTTTCACCCCCAGCAGAAGGAGGAGACCAATTTGGGGAGCTCCAGCTGGGTCACACCTTGCTCATCCAGTCCCTTCCCCTGGGGCAGATCTCTGCCCTATGTTGGCTGTAACTTGGCCAAGCCATCGAGCTGGCCCCACTGCCCGAGGGGACAGTCCCTCAGCATCCGCTGTCCCACCTCCTTCCTCTCACAAGGGGGTTGGCCACCATACGGGGAGCTGTGGCTCCAGGGAGCAAAGACAGAGCTGGTGTCGGTTCGGGAGAGCTGGCTGAGTTGGGAGTGAAACCAGTGGCCAGCCAGGCCCCCGGTGTCACCTGCAGGGATTTTCTGTCATCTGAGGGTTCATCAGTCTGCTGACAGCAGCAGAGAGGGCCAAACCCATGAAGAAGATCTCAGGGGTGGCCGTCGTGGAGACTCAGGGACTGTGATGGACGAGATCTCCCAGGGCACCCATGGGAACTGGATGCCAACATACTTTTTTGCAAACTCTGTGTGTTTCCTTGGGGATCCTGGTTGTCATCTCCTCGACTGTGAATCAATGGCTGGGAGGGGCGCAGGGTATCCCATGGGCTCACGCTCCTTCAGCGTGATGGGGGGCAGCACTCCTCAGGGCGTGGGGGCCAGAGCAAGGAGTCGCTCTCCGGGTTATGCCCACATGGGAGTCACCACTAACGTGGTCTCCTCTTTGCTGCGCCTCACCTGGGATCAGAGCATCGCCACGACTTGGAGACCTCGGCCGCTCCTAGGTACCTTACAGTGGGTGACCGTTACGGCTGTCAGATACCACAGAGTCTTCAAATAACCCATGAGTCGATCCTCAGATCTGTCCTCAGCGATAAGTCTCTGTTTAGTTTCCTCTATGATAACTGTCTTGTTCAACCTAAGCTGCGAATACGTATTTTTGGGGATGGGGAGTTAATTTCCAGCGTTGCTGTTGGTTAGTTTCTTACAGGTTTGATGTTCCCATGCCGTGCTTTGGGAGCAGCAGATGTTAGCACCTGGAAGGCAGTTTGGTGTCTCTTGATTTCTTCAGCCGATGGGGCAGAAAGAAGCTGGGGGGCACCGGGTGCCACACGCCCGCACCCACCCTCCTCTTGTTTTATATCCACGTGTGCGATTTTGTTGTTGTTGTTGTTGTTTTGGTTTGTTTTCCCCCAGAGTACGAGGTGCAAACTTGACAGCCAG
>VWZZ01000311.1:170649-188572 GCA_013399095.1 Psophia crepitans
CAGCGCGACGTTCCTCCCGCCGTCCCCATCGCCGGTCCCTGCCCGCCCCAGCCCTACACAAAGCATGCACAGTCAGTCTCTCCCTCGCGCGCTCCGTTGCCTTCTCCTCCTTTAGGCTTTCTTACACTTCCCCTTCTTCTCCCGCTGCTGGAACTTCCTGAGCCGCCGAGCCCACGTATCCCGCCACTGTATCACCAGGCTGGTTTTGTCCGCAATGATGCCGCTCTGGTCGGGAGAGTCCTCGTTGTTGCCCAGCAGCAAATACTTCTTCATGGGCTTGATTTTGGGGCACTTGCACGCTATGTCCTTGGAGTGGATCCACAGGGTTTGGTCTCCGCGCCGTATCCGGTTGCTCCCTTGTTTGTAGACAGAGATGATGTTGACCGTGAACTTCCACCAGTCGGCATTTTTTTCTGCTTTCAGGATGTGGATCTGGACAGCTGGGGAAAAAAAAAACAAAACAAAACCAAATGGAGACAAGAGAGGGAAAGATGTTACGGTTTGAACAGAAGAAAATGAATTGCAAGAAAAAAAGGGAGTTTGTCTCCTGAGCCCAGGCTGGGGGACAGCAACCAAGGGTGGTGGTTGCTCAAAAATTGCCTCTGTCCCCAGGCCATGTGCCCCAGGGAAGAGTAGCCAGAGCTGGCGGCAGAGGGTCTCAGCAGAGGTACTGAGACCACCATAGGCTTGCTTGGGAGATGCTCTCCAGCTCTGCTGCCACAAAGATGGTGCTCTGGGTCCCCAGTGAGCATGGGCATGGTTACCCAAGGACCACGGGGGGCTGCAGGACCCCCAGGAGGGTCGGAGAGGCTGGGAACGGCTGTACACCAGGAACCATGGCACTCCTTGTGCTGGGAGCCCTGGAATGACACGGGGCTACCCAGAGGGTGGTGGAGAGCAGGTTGCCTCATTCTCCTATCTGTGTCCTGGGGAGGATGATCATCTCCCTAGACGTGGTTGTGAAGCAAGCACAGAGCAGTTCCCCAGGGCTGTTGGTGCAGCAACATCTGCCCTGTGAATTCTTAAATTCTTAAACCTGTGAATTCTTAAAGCGATCGAATAAATCTTTAAAAATCTTTAAAAATCAAATGGATTCGTGTACACTGCACCCTGCCTTTTCCCTTGAGGCAGCAGAGAAAATTAACAAACCCTGGGACAGCTTGTGCCTCCAGCCCCGGGTGGTGGCCGGGCACTGGGCAGGGGCTCTGCGCACAGGCTGTGCCTGTCCCCACCGGCAGTGCCAGAACCCCGGGCTGGGGTGAGCTTCTTCCCCACCCACGTGTGCAGAGAGCAGCACGTGCTTCAGGCAGAGGATGGGTTTCTGCATGGGCCATCCCTCCAGCCCCTCTGCTCTCCCATCTTCTCTGGAAGGGCAACTTGGTGCATCTGCACCAGGACCCTAAGGCGGCGCTGGTTTAATAGGAGCCGAAATCTGGAGCAAAACACTGGGGCTGGCCCATATCTCCAAGCACTTGGCGTCTGAAGGTAGGAAAGGCCTGTTAGGGCCTCCAGCACGTCTGTCTGGGGCCAGTGCAAGAAGAGACCTCTCCATGAGCATCCAGCCTTGGAGCAGGACGATGGGCTCCTTCCCGACAGTAGTCTGTCATGGTGCAGGGGCAGCAGAGGACGGGAGCAGCAGTCAGCCCAGATCGCATCCTCCCAGGAGGCTGAGCACATTCCTCCTCGCTAAAAGTCGGCTTCCAGGAAAATATCTCCACCAGGAAGTGACTACCCAGCCCTCCTGGGTTTGTTTGCTGACTGTGGGATGAGAAGTCCCCACCAGCAGAGACAGAGGGAAAAACCCGGGTGGTGATGCCAGCCCTGGCCAGGAGAGCAGGCAAGGGCCGGCGGCTCCGCGCAGGCTGGCGCAGTCCAACCACAAAGTGCTTTTTGACCAAACCTTTGAGCTTTTCCCTTTTTGTTTTCCCCCACCTTCCCTCCGTGCCCCGTGAGCTGTAAGCCCCTGCCCATCCACCTGCCTGTCTCAGCCATCTGGCCAGTCCCCAGCGGGTCCAATCTTGCTTCTATAAATTAACAGAGGGAAACCTCAAAAGAAGAAAAACAACCGAAAAAACCCCGGCAAAACTCTCCCATTTTCCTTGTAACAACCCAGTTTTACCCCCCGGAATTGGCAGTGGAGAAGCGTCACCCTCTCTTTAAAACCGCAACGTGCAAACTGATTTCAAGCCATGGAAGGAAGCGGGGCTCTGCAGCCCAGCGAGGCTTTTTTAACACGTTGCAAAATATATGGTGGTGGTTTTTTTGGGTTGGTTGTTTTTTTTTTTCAGAGCATGTCATGGATGCCAAATGCTTTCAATAAAAAAAAAAAAAAAAAGAAGAAGAAAAAAAACAACCCTGAGCTCTGACCGTGTATTTCCCAGTCTGGTGTGAAGGTAACAAAATGTGAAGATTAGCCAATTTTTATTTTTTGGAAACAAATCTTTCCAAAAAAGCTTAAACCTTTGACCTGCCTGGGTCCACACTGACAAAATGGAGAAAATGAATGAAAAGGAACCGGAGAGAGGTGGTTACAGGAAACCCTGCTCTAAAATACACAGTCTGTATTTTTTTGATGTCAAGGCCCCCGTCTCTTATTTTTTTTCCCCTTTTATTAATGAAGTGGAAGGAGTGAAAGCCTCGGAGAAGGCTTGGCTGGCACGGCCGCAGCTGCCTGCACTGACAGCGAGTTTTCTGCCCTAACTTTGCATCCAGGACACGCGGTTTCCCCTGAGCCTGGTTTCAGCCCCAGTTCAGTGACGACTGACCTGGGTATTTTGGTGGTCCGCCGGGATCTCCAGCGTCTCCCAAGGGACATGAGATGTGCAGGATGCAGAGAGGTGCCGAGAGGAATTTTTGGAAGCACCTAAGCTGGCTCCATTGGGTGAATCCCCAGGGATTTAGGCACTCGTTTCCCTTCATAGAGAAGGTTTTGGTTCCTTCATGATTTTGGGGGAGTCCTCAGCTGCGCCCCACCACTCCCAAGCTGGCTTTGGTGCTTGGTGTTGTCCTTCACCTGCCATTTCCTAGGGCAAAGCTTGGCTTTGCCCGTGCCGTGCTGAACTGCTCTCACGTTGCTGATGCATGCACTGAACCCCTGTGCCGAGGCTCAGGGCTGTCCGTGTCACTGCATCCCCAGAAAAACATCCTGAGAGAGTCTATGGGGCAACCAGATGAAAGGATGTCATTGGGGATGACGGTTACTCAAGCAGGAGGTGAAGACGATGCTCCCCTGGCTGCGGTCCCCCAGGAGCAGATGGTGACTCAGAGTGGGAGAAGAAAAGCAAATGAGCTGCAGCTTCCATGGCGCTGTTGCTCCAGCCAGGGCTGGTGACACCGGTTTCCAGCGAGGATGGACTCTGGTCCAGGTCCTGAGCCTGGTGGTGTCTTGGGGCTGCCTGTGACTTGAGCCCAGGAGTGGGGGCTTTGCAAACAGTAGCCAGCCAAGCCCTGAGGGTAGTCTGGGGCTGGCTGCACCCCCCCAGGAACCCCTGTAGCACCGGGGGATGTTTCTGCAGGTTTGCTCTTCTGTGACCTGCTCTGCTCCACGTCAGCCCAGGGAAGCCCTCGGTCAGCCAAACGGGCACGGAGAGCTGGGGGTTGGGGGCTCAAGGGACGCGGGGAGGATGCTCGGTCCTGGTGAGTGCAGAGAGCTGCCCCATTAACTGCATCCCACCTGACACCGAAGCTGCTGAACTGCAAATCCCACCTGGATGGTGCCTCACCGCTCACACCAGCCCTGGTGATGCATTCAAGCATCTCCCCACATTATGCGTCTTTCTAAGACAAAGGTGTCTGAGTGGTCCCTGGGCTGTGGGAGTGGTTGGGGGGGGGGGGGTCCCTGGTCCCTTCCTGCATCCCCCAGCACAGGGTGCTGGGCAGCGCTACCCCCAGCGCGCAGCTCTGGGGCCTGGGTTGCTGCTTGGCTCCTCAAGGCTTGGCTGGGAGCCTCCAGCCACAAGAAAGACCTGAAGGCTTGATGTTGCAGATGAAAGCAGAAGGGTGGATGATTTGATGTTAATAAAAACAAAAACCAACCCCAAACCCTTGAAACAACATGTTTGAGGGCAGCCGCGTGAAGGTTTAAATAAAAGCAGCGCCTCGCAGCATTCAGAGACCGTGAGTCAGGGGCCCAAAAATCAGGAGATTGCCATGAAAAAAATGAGGCTGGGAAAAAAAAATAAATTTTTGTTGTTTTTTATTTACTTTTGGGGTTTCTGATAAATCTCCTGATTTCAAGGTTTCCCCTGCAGAAGCTGACCTAGGACCGGGCTACATGGACAGACATGTGTGAGGGACCTGGGGGGTCAGTGTGGAGCAGAGGAGGCTGAGGGCAGAGCTGGTCGCTCTCTGCAGCTCCCTGACAGGGGGGGTGGGCAGGGGGGGTTGGTCTCTGCTCCCCAGCACCAAGGGATGGGACAAGAGGAAAGGGCCTCAGATTGCTCCAGGGGAGGTTTAGGCTGGATATGGAGAAAAGTTTATTCCCCAAAGGTGGTCAGGGATTGGGACAGGCTGCCCAGGGAGGGGGGAGTCCCCGTCCCTGGAGGGGTTCAAACAGCGTGTGGCCGTGGCACTGCGGGACAGGGGGGAGCAGCCATGGGGGGGTGGGTTGGTGGTTGGACTTGGTGATCTTAGAGGCTTTTTCTAACCTGAAAGTCTGTGTTTCTATGATCCTATGCACTAACCTGACTGTGGGAGCTGAAGCTTTGTGGAGCTCCCAATGATGGGGAGCATCACTGCGCTGGCCCTGGGGGAAGTTCCCACGGGGGTGGCAGCAGGAGCAGACACATTTGCTGGGAGAGACAAGAGGACCCTTAACGTGGGCAAATGGAAAGGGGTGCTCGGGAGAGTGGCGGCAGACGCAGGCGTCCCAGCCTGAGCCGGGGCCTGCCAAAGGCTCCGGTCCCTTCTCACCGCACAAGCAGAGCAGAGCTCCCATGGATTTTACTCCAGCTAGCCCCAAAAGGTGATCCCGACACCGCTCAAGTTCGGGAGTGGAAAGGGCTGGCTCTTCTCTGGAGCAAAGAGTTAAAATGGGATTAATATTTCCCCCCCTCTCTTTTTTTTTAACTTTTAATTTATTTGGCCATGGCTTTGCCTGCCTCTGGTTGCCAATTTCCTACCGGTTTAATATCAGAGATTTACGACCCCTAATCCCAGCCGGCCTGGGTGCGCCCTGGCCCGGCACGGTCCCTCCCCGTGGTGCCGGAGACCCTTCGCTGCCCCGGCTTGCTCCCTGGGGATGCGGTTACGGGGAGGGATTGCTCAGCACTTCCCTGCTCCGGGAACAGGATTTCTCCACCTTCCGAGGCAGTGGAGGGGGCTGCGAGCTGGGGATGAGCCAGGGACGGTGCTTCCCCCCTGCCTTGGGTTTTTCTGTGGATTCAAGGATTTTTCCTCCCCCCTGTCTCTCTTTTCAAGCTGCCTTTTGAAAACACGTTTTTGCTTTTTTCCACCAGCCCCTGCCAAGCTCCTCTCGACAAAGGGGGTGACTAAGTGAAGTCTCCGCGAAAGGAAGGATATTTTTTTTTAAAAAAACTTTTTTTTTTCCCAAGAAAGGGCAAAGTGAGCAGATGATCTCACCTTTCAGGCAACGATGCCGCTCCTCACCCCCATCCCCTCCCTGGCGCTGCGCCGGGGGCGTGGGGAGAGCACAGGGGCAATGACTGGGACCACAGTGCCACAACCCAGCAAAATGCCCCAGCATCATCTGCACAGGGTCGGGCCCCAGTGCAGTGCGGGGAGCTCAGTGTCAGGGGAAAATGGAGGTTAACGAGCTCCGGGTCTCCTTTACGGCAGCTGCCCGTCCCACTGGGATGAACCACACCACGAGACAGCGGGAAAAGCCCCAGAGATGAGGCTGAAATGCTGAAACGGCAGCACCCGAGCGAGCGAGGGATGCTCCTGCATCACCTGCACCAGCATCGCCTGCTCTAATAAAATAATCCCCTCTCCTTCAGGGCCAGGGGGGAATCTCCATCCCCAGCGGCGCTCAGCAGGGATCCCCCCCTCCCTCCCCTGAGCTAATTTTAACTGTCCCAAACCCAGCGAACCCCCTCTACCGCTGGTTTTCTGGGAGCTGAGTGACCCCCGTGCTCCACAAGAGCTCCCCCAAAAAAGTTTTTCTGCTTCTGTTCTTGCCTGCCCCCTCCTCCTGAAACCTCACAGCCCGCCCTCCCCGCGCCTTGTTTCCCTCTAAATATTTGCACCAAAACCTATCTCGCAGGAAAGAGCCCAATTTAAAATAAAAAGAAAAAACAAAACAAAACAAAAAACCCGAAACACAAATCCAACAAAAACAAACAGATAAGAAAAATAAATAAGGGAAAATATCCCCTTTGAATGGCTGAATGAAACAGGGAGCTAAAAAGCCCCATTGAGAAGCGCGGGGCGGATGATAGCTTCCCGATTGAGCCCGCGGGAGAAGTAACTCTGTTCAAGCTAATTAGGACCTTTTAGGACATTCAGCCCAGCGATGCCGGTGGAACGGTGAGGAAAAGAGCCTCCTAATTGGCTTCCTGCTGGGGTGTCAGTCCCAAAGTCTTTATTATCCCTCCCTGCACCTTTTCAACCCTTTCTTCCCTCCCTGGCCCTGCCGAAAGCTCGAGCTGCCCCGGCATGACGGCGCTGTGCTGCGGCATCGCTCACCTCGGCAGGCTGGTTCGCTCTTGAAGAAGCAAATTTGTTGTGGCTGTGGGGCTGGCGGGGACCATGGGGCTTCCTGGGGACCCCCCAGGGCCAGGAGGGATTGGGTGGGATTGGGTGGGAGCACCCCCTGCCTGCACTGGGACAGCCTGTGCCCACTCGCCCTGAACCAGCCCCGGCAAATGGCTTTGGCTCGCTTGAGCTTTTGCAGAAGCGATGCTGCGGGATAAAAGAGAAAAGAAAAGCTCTTCCCAGCAGCCCTGTTCATTGCTCTGGGGGTTTCTCCTGCCTGAGACAGCTCCTGAGCTGCCCTCATCTCCCTGGCGTCTGCTGAACCCCACGTTACACCCTCAGACAAACCCAAGTGTGAGCTTTCACCCAAACCCCCAAGAAACATCTCTCTGGCGAGACTGGACAAGCCCAGGAGCACAACCCATGCTGGGGCTGCCCCTCGAGCAAAGCCCAAGTGCTGTCACCACTAAACCAAGTATAGTGAGGGCCCCAAAAGCCACAGGGAAAGATAACGCTGCTCGGCTGGAAGCGTGCTTCGAGGGGGATGCACCACCGTCCAAACCCCCGGGGCTGATGTGAATCATGACAGGCCCAACGTCCTGCGATCGAGCGGCTGCTTTCTCCCCTCTTCAGATCATAAACATTCCAGTGTGAGTTCAGCCCTCAGCAGATGCTGGAGAAGCCAGGTAGGGAAGTGAAAGGGTGCATGTACCACATGTGGGAAACATGTTTGCACCTTATTAGCCAGCAGAGAATCCACCTACGAGAAACCCCATGGCTTCAATAGCCTGGTGCTCAGCTCTGCTCCCATCTTTAATAACCTCAGGTTCTAGCAGTGACTGTCTCACGTGCAATTAAACCCTTTCCCCAAGGGAAAAGGCATTCTTTGGACCTTCCCAACAGCTGATGAACCTCCGGCAGCTCCTATGAGTGTGGCCAGACCTCGGTGTGGCCTCGCCGGATGGGGACCCCAGCAGCACCCCAGCCCCGGCAGCTCGTCCTTGCCAAGGGGTGCTCTTCGCAACCATTCTGCCGTGGGGGCAGTAGAAGAAGAAATGGGAATGCAAACAAAACATTTGCCTTCAAGCCCTATTCCTTCCCCTGAGCTCGCGGGGAGGTGCCAGAGCACAAAGTCAGCACGGAGCATCCCTCGGCCGGCCCCGCTGGGAAGCGCCTTGTCCGGGGACGGGCTGTTAAATGGGAATTCGTTCTGCTCCTGCAAACACTTCCCGGACATGCTGAGCTGCTGCTGTGAGCATGTTTGAAGGAGGGAGGAGACATTTCCACTCCTGGATGTCTTGATGCACATGGGAAGGGAGTTTTTTTCCCCTTGGTAAGTTGGTGAAAATCATATATATGCAGACATACGGAGATACATATATATGCATGCGTATACATATATATATATTTTACATATTCCTCTACTGTGGAGGGGAAGGGCTGGCAGACACCAGGGCAACCGCAGCCCCGGCTGATGCTAAGCCCTCTGCCCCAGCGCCTTGCCATTCCCTGGCTGTCCCAAAGTTTGCAGGCTCAGCCCAAAGCCAGGCTCACCCGCACACTGCCCACTCCTCATCCTCGGGTCAAACCCAAAGGCTCAGGTTTGGACCCTCCTGCAGACACTTTGCCCCCCCCACCCCAGCCCCTACGTATGTTTAGCAGCATTTCTAAACATCCCCCAGCACTACCTGATTTTTCCAGGTCAGTCCCATTCCTGACACTCAGCTCATCCAACCCATGGGCATGGCTGGCAAAGGAGAGCGCTGCCCGGGACAGGCAGGACCGAAGCGGAGCCATCCCTCCCCACCTGCCTGGGCCGGAGCCGCTCCGTGCCAGCAGATGATGGCCAAGCCGGGGTGGGGAGGGGCTGCTGGGGCCCGGGGAGGGCTCCAAAGGGTGTCTTGGTGTGGCCTGAAGAAACTCCCCTCCCAGGGTCACCCTGGACGCCTCCTGCACGGACCCACTGGTGATGACGCTGGGAATGGACCCACGTTAAAAATAGTCCCAGGAGCAGAGAGGTGGGGCAGGAGCTCAGGATGTGCCTGCTCCAAGCTGGAACTGTGGAAGGATGCTCAGGACCTCGAGTACCAGCAAGGATGGGATCCCACAGCCTCCCTGGCTTCCCCCAGGGCTGCACCACCCTCTGAGCTTGTCTGGAAATTACGAGGGGGTGGATCTGGATGATGGGAACCGCCTGCTGCTCATCCTCACAGCAAAGCGCAAGATTTAAAAGCTGCTGCATGTAACAGCCCAGTGAGAAGGGACAGGATACGGTGTCATCGTAGCCCAGAGGACACTGAGGGATGAGGACACTATGGGCCCTGATTTGGGGGTTGTCTCAGCATCTGCGGGGAAACCCATGTTTTCCAAGTAACACATTGCGTCGCTGCTCCCCAAGCATCGCTACCCAGGGCTTCCTCTCCAAACCCAGCCCAAACCATACCCCAGGCTGCTCATGTGGGCAGCAGGGGCAGCTGCCGCCAAGCAGAGCTGGGCTGCCTGGCCCCGGCCCCCCTGGGCAGGGTGGGCTCGGGGACACCCCGGGAGGGAGATGCTCCTGCTCCGCATCCCTTTGCAACCTCCCCTCCCTGGGAAGCAGCACACAGAGACTCACCGTAATCTTTCTTACAGTACTTCTTCATGTTGATCTTCAGCTTCCCCTTGGAGGCTTTGCAGTATGAGTCACAATCTGCACAGGAGAGAGGGGGAGGGCAAGAAAACATTAACAAAACAAATTAGCCTTAAAATGAATAAAAGGCTGGGGGAAGGGGGGGGACGGCTCAAAGCTGCAGCCTGCCATGAATAAGCAGCGTGCCTGTGATATCCATCTGCCAGGCCCCGATTGGGTCATCTAAGGGGGCATTCAGAAAACCCTTCCTTTCTAAAGAAAGCTTTTCACAAAGGAAACCATCCTCCCGCCCGCCTCCCCCAGCCCGGCTTCCCTGGGCTGCCTCTGTCTTCCTGGGAGACCCCGGGGCCTCCCTTATTGTGCCACCCAGAGCTTTTGAGAGCCACACAAATTTCCCCCTGTTCTCCAGCTCCCAACTGGAGCCTGCCCGGAGCCCACAGAGGCCCCATTGTCACCCCTAACCCGGGCCGGTGTCAGCCTTTGGCATTCATTGCCGAGAGATTCGGGCTGGGGTCACCCTCCGACAATGCGGGTCAGAGAGGAAATTAGCAGCCCATGAAGCATTAGCAAAGCCTTTTGGTGTCCACTCTACTGAAGTGTGCAAATAAAATACCCCAGTAGGAACATTTCATTTCTAATGGGCCCCCACTGCTGGGACACGTTGGCTTCGCTCGGCCGGCGCAGCGGCCAGTGCGGCGGGCAGGCGGGAGCGCTGGCACGGCAGCCTGGCAGCGCCGCCGGAGCTGGAGCTGGGCCACGGTCCCGGGTGGCTGCGGGGATGCTGAGCCCTGCTCCGGTAGCTGCTGCTCCCCAGGGATCTGGTCCAGCGTGGGATGAGGCGGGATGACATCACGCAGTGGGATGGCGTCATGGAGCTGGTGCCCTCCGGCCACTGCTGGGAGCATCCCGGTGGCACCGCGGCCAGGCAATGCCACAGCAGCTGGAGATGTGCCACCCCATGCCAGCTCCCAAAGTCGAGGCTGGCTCATGGACATGCACATCCCATGTCTCCTTAGCACCCATGGGTGCTAGAGAAAGGCCACCAGCACCACGGGAACCCCATATTTGGGAGGAAATTGGACGCATCTGGCTTCAGCAGGAGGCCTTGGTACAGCGATAGTCCTGGGATATCTCCCCCTCTCCCAACTGCCCATTGTTTCTCCACAGCCACCATTGGAGACCAGACATGAAAACCTGCTGAAAAGCCACAGCGAGTCCCCAGGACTCTGAGAGCAGGGTGAGATGCTGGGAAGGTGAGGGACACTGCTGGTACCCCATGGCCAGCAGACACAGGGCGCCCGTACCCTGCCCCAGGCCACATCGGCAGTGCCAGACCAGAACCGCACTTGCCCATGCAACACCCCACACCCTCCATTGGACCACGACCTGAAGCCCTGGCGGAGCAGCTGTGCAGCATCCCCCTCCGTGTCCCCATTGAGCACAGCCATGTCACACAGCGGGGTGGCACGTGCGACAGCCTCAGTAGGCCTTGAGGCCCCATTCCTTCTGCCCTTGCAAGTAGTTCCTTCCTAGAGAAGCTGACACTGAGCAGGCTGGGAGGGGAAACTGAGGCACGGGGTGGGGAGGTGGCTGCACAGCCATAGCAGCTGCAGCGTATCCTGGCCAGAGGTCTCTTTGCAGCTGAGCTATGTACGCAGGGCCGTGGTATGAAGTCAGGTTTGGGACAGGGCTGTGCTGGAGAAGGTGTTGTCCAGTGGTGGATGCTCAGAGCCAACCCAGGCAGGGAGGCCACTGATTTCTGCAGACACGGTGCACTGGGTGCTCTGTGCCCTCTCAGCTCACCAGCATCAGTACAGGAGGTGTCCCTGGAGTGGGAAGTTGGTTCAGAAACATGGGGAGCTCCCTCAGGTGGAGAGAAGATGCTCCAGAAGGTCTCATGGGCCAAATCCAACCCTCCCCACTGGCAGCAGAGCCAAACCCAGCATGAGCCAAGCAGCAGCTTCTTTCTCACTTCAGTGGGGGAGCCAAGAAGAGGAGGAAACCCAGAGAGCTGAACACCCCCATCATCAGGTACCACCTCAGTACCAATACCATGAGCATCCCAGCCCCTCTCAACATGATCAGGGACAGAGTCACCTCAGCTCAGCACCATCCTCCTGCCCCATTGCTGCCTGCCGCTCCCATTCCTCAGGGGAGCACCCACAGTGCTCCATGGCTTCACGCTTTCTCAGTGTGACATAGCCAAGGCCAAAAGTGAAAGCTATGATAGGAAGAGTCCCAGCTGAGATCTCTGTCCAGCTACAACCCAGCCAAAGCCCTTAGAAACACAAGAGCTGAGCTGATGAGTGAGGGGTTCCAGCAGTCAGTGCCTCCCCTTTGCTTTTCTCATCTAACATGACCCGAACTGTAAGTAAAACTTGAAGCGCTCTGAGAAAACAGTGGACATTCCATAAAAGCTGTAGTTCAGATGATGGAGGTTTCCTAGCAAAGTCCCAGCCACGCCTATGGGGCAGGATGCTGCCACGCAGTGGGACGTGGCTGCCTGGTGTCACCAAGCCCAGGGAACAGAAATATTCTTGATTCAACTCACCGGTAAGATGTTCCTGGCCATAAACATTGAGGGAAAAGTCTGTAAGGGAAATACATGTGCGTGCAGTGACCTAACAGCCCAGGGACGCTGTCCCTCACCTGCTCGGTGGAGCAGGGGACTGAGACAGGCCATGGGGTTGCTTCACCCGGCAGCCGGCACAATTCTGCTGAACCACAGGTTTTTGAGGTTTTCAGGACACTAACATGGTTATGATAAACGTGATGATGGGTTGCCCCCCGGCACAAAAATCCTGGAGCCCTATAGACGTTTATAGCCGCTGTTCCGCCTTAGCCCCTGTGCCGTAGCTGCTCTGGGGAAGAGGTGGACACAGGGGCGGGCAGGGAGCAAGCAGCCAAGCAGGGACAACACTCGGGAGCTCTGCCCATGGATCTCTCTTCCCCTGGCCAAATCTAAGTCAGACAAACAGATGCTGGCAAGCAGCTGGCTCTGAGCACTAGCGATGGGCAGGGGTGGACAGCAGCTCCCACCTGCGTGCCCCACAGCTCCCCCCAGGATCTGCAAGCGGGTCTCCACCAGCCAGGTTGGCAGAGCCCACCAAAAGCAGATCCTCCTCCAGCGCCACAGCACTGCTTCTGGGCTCCAGCCCCAAAAGCAGCAATCAGATAGAAACCATCGCTCTGGATTTCAGTCCAGACCACTCACAAGAACAACCCCAAATCTCTTCAGCAACCTCTCCCCACAGAAACATCCCTAACCACATCTGAGCTCCCCAGTCCTTACACCACTGCCAGGAAACTTCCACTCTGCCTGAGATCACTGACCTGCTAGAAACCCACCCCAGCACTGTTTCCCAACCAGGGAGGCTGTGGGGTGACAGGGCATCACCCAGCAGGACACCCCCTCCCCACAACCTCTGCTTGCCCTCAGGGTGCAGACCCAGAATCAGGCCTGCAGCTCAAGACACGCAGGTAGAACCCAGGTCTGACCCTTTTACTGACACAGCTCTTGTTCTGCTTTCCTTTTCTCTTTCTTTTTCTCCCAACCCCACGGGCTGTGCCAGAGCCTCAGCTAGTTTAAATTGAACTTGAAGTGGCCAGAGCCAGCTGGTGTAAATCAGTATAAATCACCAGATGCCAGGGCTGATTTACATGGGTGGGGAGTTTGCCCCAGTTCTTTTCCTTTGTCTCCTGGGTGACCCGGAGGTCCTCTTGGGCCTCTTTGGGAGGGCAGATGGAATTTCTCAGAGCAAAGTGTTGGGTTTGTGGTCACTGGTAGGCAGTGCGACATACTTGGGGTGATGCTGCAGGATCCCTGCTTGTTTAGGGAAAGTGCATAGAGGGAGATCCTACAGGATATTATTTCAGTGTTGCCTAATGCCTAGAGATAACCCTGCTCTCGTCCATCAAATGACATTTCAGCAGTTTAGGCTCTGGGGGAAGGTTTGCTGAGCTGCCAGTCCCCTGGTGGAAGGTGATAGCAGAGCCAAGCTCAAAGGCTGGGGAAGGGATGGGAGGAAGGGGCAGCAGGATGACATGGGAGGGTTGGTTTGGAGCCTCCAGTGCTTTAAATGCTGTTTCAGTGACTTGTGCGTGTGTACAGGAGTTAGGTGTGCAACGTGAAACTTGCAGAATTTGTCACCAAATTCTCCTGTTACAAGCCTACAGAGTCCCCAGGTGAGTGTTGCTTGTCCTGGTGTCATGAAAGACTCCCTGTCCCTGTCACCCATCTCTGGGAGGTGGCAGAGGATCAGCCTGGTGGAACCTGTCCCTGGTAGGTGATGGCAGAGTCCGACCAAAAGGCCGGGCTGAGAATAAAAGGAGGCTGCATCAAGAAGTGAAGCTCCCTTTGGGGTGGGGAGGTAAGTGTCCAGGTCCTGTCCACCTGGGTCCTACAGGCATGATGGGGTGGACACCGCTTGACTCTGCCCCACAGGACTAGTGGACGGGGACAGATGTTCCCTGCACGTGGGGGTGCAGAAGGAGGGTTGGTCCTCACCCTGGTGCTGTCCTGCCCTGCTGCTCCTCCAGGGCAGATCTGCCTGGCCCCTGGCAGGGCTTGCTGCCTTCAAAAGACCCTAACACCTCCCCAAGTCCCTCCTAGCCTGTGTTTGATGTGGCCATCCCCCTTCCGAAGGTCCCAAACACCCCTGGCTACGGCACCATGGTGCAGGAGAAAGGGGGTGGCGATATCCGAACACCCTCCTCCCCCTGCTCCCAGCCCTTTCCTCCCCGAGTTTGCTCAGCTGCACAAATACTTCAGTGCAAATCCCCATTTCAGAGATGCAAACCCAAAGCACAACCACATTCTACTGTGCTTTTTTTTGGTGCTAGGTTGTGGGGGTTTTTTCCATCACAGCATCCTAAAGGGCTGCGACCCGCAGCCGGGACATCCCACACCTCCCTGCCGGGTCCTGCGGGCTGGGAGCGACCGGCCGCTTCCCTGCGGGAAAGCACAAACCTTCTGCGTTTCCTGGACAAGCAGGGCGGGGGGATGTGGGATGTGGCTGGCGCTGCTTGCTCACGGCGGGCTGGGAGCAGGTGGTGGGCGGCTGTTTCGTGTCCATCGCAGCTTAGTAAAACGTGTCAGCATAGCATTCAGCAGCTTTGCAGCTCAGCCCATCCCCTTGATATAACTAATTCTCTGGCTGAGCAAAGAGTTTTCACAGCTAAACACCTTCTTTGTTTTGCCTTTTTTTTTTTTTCCCCCAAAAAAAAAGTTGCTTTTTTTTTTTTACAACTTTATTTTTGGGGGTTGTTTGGGCTGGGGCTGCTAGCATGAGACTGCAAGCTGCGGGAAGCTGGGGCCCTGGCTACCCCACGCTTTGCTAATGCACCCCGCTCCTGCCGGAGCGCTGATGCTTTTGGGGTTGGGCAGGACGGAGGTGCCAGCAGCTGGAGCCAGGGGTGCTGAGCGGCGTTCCCGAGAAGACGCTGTGCGAGACCGCGTCTTGCTGCGCTTGCAGTTCTGAAATGAGCTTTAAGCCTCTGCGAAAGCCACATGTTGGTAACGGAAATTAAAGGCCTCTTGATTCTGACATGATAGAACGATTAAAGCCACATTTCTTGGCCTGGGTACCTAACTCGAAATGCAGATATAAGGCTTAAGTCCCCAAAGGGACTCGGATTTCTAATCCCAATTTATGCAGCTAAATTCCTATTGATTTCCCCCAGGTAGGGCTCTAAATACCTTTGCGGGCTGAGATCCAAAGTGGAGGTGCTGTGGCTTAGAAGGGGAGACCTGGCCTTGACAGTTTGGCCTCAACATTTCAGCAGGTTGAGGTGCTTGCCTGGTTTCTCTCTGCGTGCTCCCGAGGGGCTTCCGCTTCTTGCCGGGGCTCTGTGGGTGGGAGTCTTCCCGTCCCCGCCTCCCGTTTGCACTGGGTGGGATGTGCAACCAGGCTGAGCCACAAAATGAAGGTGCAGGGCCAAATGTCAAATCCTAAACCCGTGAGCCTATCGCTGGTGACAGCGGGGCTGAGAAAATGGGAGTGGGGTTCTGCTTGGGGTCCCAGATACCCCAGCGCTGGCCAGTTCAATCAGTGGGGATGTTTTGATTTCCTCTCATGCAAGAAAACCATGGTGATGAGCAGCTTTCACCTCCTTTCCTTGTTCCCTTCCTCCCCAGCATCAGCGGTCAGAAATCCTCCATCGGGTTCTGCTCGTGGGCTGCAGCATCACTGCACGGAGCTGGCGCGTGAACTGTCCCCTGCGATGGGGCGGTGGGAGCGAGCAGTGGTGACCGTGGGGGAACGCTGCACCATCCAGGTCTCCACCAGCTCCAGGCAAATTTATGCTTGGAAAGGCCGGCTCCAGTGCAGAACAGCTAAATCTCTCCTCTGCGAGCATCCCTGAACCTCAGCTGCACTTGCCTTGCTGCTGCTTCTGGCTGGCTAACAGCCTCTGAAGTTGCAGGGGGCGTTCTGCCCCCACCTGAGGGATGTGACTTTTGGCTTGGTGCTGCGAAACCTGCGCGAGTGCCCATGGGGAGGAAGGTGAATGTCTCGCTGCTGCGTTTTTGTGATCTCTGGCATCACAGCGATGCTGCAGATGGACCCAAGCGAACCCTCCCTGTGACGGGAGTTGAGGAACCGCAGCTCTCACCGCCGTGCCGTGCCCAGACCTCGCAGCTGAGCCAGCGGTGCTCTCAAGCAAAGCCCCAGTGTGGGTGCTGTCTGCATCAAGATGTTTCCTGAGCCCATCCAGAAACCACAAAACTATTCCAGGAGCTCCAAGGAACTGCTATAGACTGTCATCCTGTGGGGCGTACAGGACAACATGTTCATCAGCCTGCACCTCCACGGCTCCGCAGAACTTCAAGCTGCCCCATCCCCATGGGGCTGCGTGCTCCTCCAAACTGTTTGGACTGCAGAAATAAATCTGCAACCCCCTTTTACAGGCAGCAACCTGACATCTTCAGCTCGTGGTTGGGAGCACAGAGGAGTATATGGAGCAGAAGGGGTGCATGTGGGAGGAGCCAGCCTTGGGGAGGGCAGGGACAGAAACATGGTGTCTCTGCTCTGTGGTTGAGCACAGGCTCAGCTGGGTGCTTGTTGTGCCCAAACGGGGCATGAGAACGCTTCTGTAAGCCATCCCAAGACATCCCAAAGGCAGTTGGGAACCATGCTCCCAGGTGATGCGGGGGGATGAAATGCCACCCCCCACTGCCCAGCAGCAGGGTAGGAGGAGATGACTGCACAGCAGGGTTGCCCTGCAGCAGTCATGAGGCCTTTGGCTCTTGGACTTCTGGACGTTTCCCCAGGTGACCACGAAATCCTGTTTTGCTTCCCACAGCATCGAAGCTGCCCCTTGCTTCCATCCCAAGGAATTATGTTCACATTGACTCCATCAGTCTCAGTGAATGACTGTTGGAGTCATACGGGACAGCACCAGCTCTGCTGGCCAAGCGTACCTGCTCCAAGCTTCTCCTGGCCTTTGCTGACCATGCGTCCCAAGGGAGGGGATGCTCTGCAGTAGCCCTCTGCTTGCACAGGGAGCATGGATGGGCTTCTCCCTGGGGGGTGAGCAGCAGGAGCTGCAATGTATCTGGCTTGCAGAGCACACACTGACTGCAAGGGATTGATCCTGTAATTTAATTTGGGCTGGACTACAGTGGGAGACTGTCTCAGAGCAGGCTTCCTTAACAGAAACTTAAGCAGAGAAACCCTCCCAGGTTATTCAGTTTAGCAGTGGAATCGCTTCTCCTGCACATCCAGCAGCCTCCCTTCCCCACTCCAGTGGCTGAACGGAGCAGGGGAGCCTGTTATGGCCAAGTTGGCTCTTCTTCCCCCCCCACCACTGGCAATGACCCAGCTATTGTGCATGATGCCCTTTGCAAATATAACATGCAAATTAGTGCTCTTCATTTCGGGGCTGGCTGCAGGACAGTGGGTGCCTCTGGCTGGGTGGCCTCAGCCATCTCTCCAGCATGGCTGGGAGCTGGTACAGGGAGGCACTAAATCTGCCAGCTTTGGACCTGGGCTGAGCTGGGACTGGGCTGCTGAAGTCATGGAGGTTGTGGGATTTGCAAAATGATCCCCAGGCTTGAAACTGTCCCCTTCGCAGCCTCTGGAGGGGGGATCCTGAGGGCCTGGGTCTGTTCCCAGAGAGTCTGTGCAAAGTCCTGGTGCAAAGCAAGTCTCTGGCGTGGCGCTGCGTTTAACTACACGGCCGTGTGACTGTGTTGTCTGTCCTTGGCCGTCCCCTAAGCTTGCCCAGGGCAGCTGGCCTCAGAGCAGCGGTCCCAACAGCGTGCTTTTGGGAAGGGAGCTGGAAGGGATTTGTCCCATCAGCCCCGGCACCTCCTGGAGAGGCTCGGTGACCAGTCTGCCCTACCTGTAAAGGCAGAGGCGTCTGCTCAGGCACCGGCACATCTTCTGGTCTCCAAAGCACCAGCACACGTGTGCATGGGGTGCTGGGGCCGGCCCTGCCCTGTGACGAGCACAGTGAGTGCCGCAGGGAGCTGTGCCGGCCCCGGCTGGGCACGAGAAGTGTGGTGAGTTACTGTCGCTTTTTTAATATTTTTTCTTTCAGTGCCCTGTAGACCCTCACGTTTCCCTGGGACTCTATTGAAACCCCTGGCAATAGATACACAAAATCTTTTTCTGCAGGACAACCCCAGGACTACCTGGG
>VWZZ01000311.1:188932-206651 GCA_013399095.1 Psophia crepitans
GTGCCCCAGCCCCCTGCCAAGGGGGAGCCAGCTCCGCAGCCCCGCGGGCATCTCCGGCGAGGATAACTGCCATTAACCTCCCCCTTGGAACAAGAAGGTGCAAACGAGCCCACAGTAGCCTCTTTTCTTCTGGCTGAGCAAGATTGATTGAAAAACAAATTGGCGCAAATAAAGCATGTAATTAGATTAAAGCCTCTCGCCTGGGACGGGTGGAAAGCGCCGGCCGGGCGATCCGCAGGAGCCCGCACCCCCTTCCCACCCCCGCGGCATCCAGCACGGCTCGGGGGGCGGCTGGCACGGGCGGGACCACCAAGCACCCGGCAGGATGCGGCCGGGGCTGCCCACCGCCGNCGCCCACCCCCGCCGGGAGCTCGCTCACCCCCCCTGTGGTCCGGCCCGGGACCCCGGGCTGCTGCACCCCCAGACACCGCCTGAGCCCCCGGGGGGTCAGGGCGAGATTGCTCCCTCATGCTTTGGCTGCCTGCTGCCGCTTTTGGGGTGGGGCTGAGCAATTTGGGGGGTTTCGGGGCATGGATGCCCACAGCAACCGTGGCCTCCTGAGCATCCCAGGTTTTGCTGGAAATACAGGCAGCAAGCAGGCAGGCTGTGGCCACCGCAGTGGGGACAGCTCAGCTGGGGCAAACACTAAACCACTGGAAAACACTGACCCAGGAGATTTATAGTGCACCCACCCCTGCCTCTGCACCCTCCTCGCCCCGCTCCCAGGAGCAGCCGGGGCTGGCAGCACATTTCCTACCCGCTCCCCGCAGGAGCGAACCCAGCGCTGAGCCCCAGGAGACGTGCGGGATGTGGGGTGCCAGCCCCGACAGCGCTTCATCCCCACCCATCGCTTCCCCACTGCAAACATGTTCCCCAGCCTCCGACCGCTGACAAACTCCAGGGTTGCCGCTCCCAGCGCCCTCGGGGACACGGCCCTGCCGAGAGCTGCAGCCGACATGATTAAATACATTAATAGGAAACCATCTGTCTTTGGGAGCGTTGGCCACCCTATAAATTCCCAGCCTGACAGCAGCTCCCCGGCCGAGCGGGCGCTGCGCTGGGCGCGGGGGCAGGATGTAACCAGAGCTGGGGCAATTCAGACTTTCCACTCTGGGGAAACACGGCAACGGAGAGCCGGTGCTGGGGGCAAGCGCTTTGTTTTGCCAAGGGGAAGCAGCATCTGGAAATGTCTCAGGAAGGGGAGAGAATCAGTTCATTTCACTTGGAAATCATCATTATTATTTTTTTAAGATGGGTTTGACAGTGATGCTGGGGTTGCAGGTCCTTGCTCTGAAGCTCATGGCTTGGCTATGGTGTCCAGGGCTTGTGAGCACCCAGGGCTCCCAGTGTCAGGGCAGTCCACATCCTACAGCTGGGATGGAGGGATGCAGGGAGGTTGGGATGGAAGGAGGCAGGGATGGAAGGATATGGGGATGAAGGGATGTGGGAATGGAGGGATACAGGGATGCAGAGATGGAGGGATGGAGAGAGGAAGGGATATGGGGATGCAGAAAACCCTGTGATGAGATTATTAGAGCATGATGCACTTGTGCGTGAAGCCTGTCTGCATTTCAGCAGAAGTTTTGTGGTGAGTGTTTTGTCATGGGCTGGGTTTTGTGTGTGTGTGGGGGGGTTTTTTTCTCCTCCCTGACTTTCTGAAATATTTTGAAGTCACTAGAAGTTTCCTCACTGGAAGCCCCCCACCCCTATTGTGCTCACAGCCATTCACTGTGGATCACCATGAGAAACCTCTTTTCAGGAGGGAGACTGATGCTGCGGCCGATCAATCAGTCAATCAATCACAGAGTCAATCCATCACCTTGCTTAGTGCCTGAGACAAGCAAGAGAATACCCATGCAGGGCTGAATTAATGACTCATTTGGATGGGTACAAAGCTGGAGACCCCCAGACTGAGCTCAGATTCACACCAGGGTGACTGAAATGAGAATTTCGCCTCCCAATTGTACTGCAGGCAGCTGTGGAGACCTTTATTCCTGTCCCGATTCCCTGGGATGCTCCTGACTCTCCACAGAGCTCAGGCTCACTGCTAGCGCTTCCTTGGAGCGGAGAGCTGTGATTTTTCTGTCCGTCAGTGCAAAGCTCCCCCTGGCCATGCCCCATCCCTGGCTCTGGGAGCATTCTCACTAAGACAGAGCAGGCTCGGGCTGTGCCCACAGCCTGGCAGCTCCTCCCCAGCCTGGCCAGCAGCCGGGAGCCCTTTGGGCAGGAGATGAGTGCCACCCAGCCCCGCACCCGTCGGGCCAGCCCCTTGCGCTGCTGATCCCCTCCAGATGTGTGAGCACTAACACACGTGTGCACACACATGCACACACTCCTTTTCATTGAATCTCGGTGCCGGCTGATCACCGAGACGTGTTGCTACTCCAAATCCAAACGCACCCCTCAGGCTGAACGGTACTCTGCTTGCAACTCCACAGTGCTAAAACTTTGTGGTTTCCTTTACTGATCTGGAGGCAAATCCAGTTTGAAATCAGACACCTCCTCAGGCTTTTCCTTCTCAATACTTAATGCCAATACAATGTCTTTTGACAGTCCCTTTCATGTTCAACTTGCAAGGTGCTACAGAAGTTGGGGGTTTTTGGTGCATTTTTTTCAGTTTGCCTCTGATAAAGGAGATCTGCCCAAGGAGCAGCCCCCTGCAGGAGCCTGTGCTCCCTCTGCTCGGTGGAGAGCATCCCTCCCTCCAGCAGACAGGGGGCCTGTGGCAGCGCAGCACCCTGGGGAGCACAGCACCCAGCTGGGCCAGCCGCCCGTGGACGGGCAGGAGGCTGGGGGAGGTTGGGTGGCCGTGCCGTGCCAGCTGAGCAGAGTCCTGGACCCGCTGGGCTGACTGTGCTTGGGGCTGCCCGTCTGCGATCTGGGAGGGCTGCAATGTTGAACACATGCTGGCAGGGTTGGTTTGGGACCGCCTCTAAGGCAAGATGGGGAGACTCCAGCCCAACCATCACCCCATGGGGGCCAAGGCCATAGGAGGCAGGGGGTGATGGGGTTTCAAGGGATGTCCTCCCAGCCCCTCTGACACAGCAAGATGCAGGTGCCACCCTTCAAACACAAGGACTATGGTGCACACCAGGCGCAGAGCTTCCCCCTTCCTTCCCTGCTTGCTCAGTGCTCTGGGAAGGAGGGAAGACATGAACTTCAGTGTGGGATGGAAACTTCCCTCCTCCAGCCCTCCAAGAGCCCACCCAAGAGCCGTGCTCACATGCCCATACCCCAGTACTGAGATATGAGCCAGGTTCTCACTGGCCAAGCCAACAGCACCCATTGCATCTACCCCTGCAGGTAGATCTTACTGAGGAGAGATTTGCCACTGGTTTCACCCAGGGATGGAGCTGGCCCAGCGGTTTAGATAAGCATTTGGGAAGGGGCCGGGGAGCAGAGATTTGGCCCCGCACCCCGACCTGACCGGAGGCGCTGCGCAACGCCAACGGCCCGTCCCCACGCTGTCATTTTCCACGCAAGCGTCGCACCCCTCGCAGATGTTGTGGAGGCAGCTGGAGGCTCACATGACGTTGAGTCCTTGTTTCCAGCTGCTGCAGCTCATTAAAAGGAGCTACGGTACATTTAATCCTTTCCTAATGTCACTTTTCCGTGGAAGCTGTTGCTGCAGTGATGATCACAATGTTTACGCGATCGTGAGCCGGGGGGGACAGTGGTCCACAGCCTCTGCTTGGGAGTGGAGATATGGAGCCAAAAAGACTATGTTCACACAGGGATGTACAGGTACAAGCTGGCCAAGAAGCTGGAAATAAGGAGAGGGCTCGCAGCTGCATGAGCCATGAAATTCCAGCACAGCCCTTGTACCTGTGGTGGGAGCAAGTGGTTTAACTCATCTCCTAAGGGCACCTGGTGAAGTTTTGCCGGGGTGATGTGAATGCTGGTGGCAGCAGACCTGAGGGACCCTGCAGGTCCCTTTTCCTCCATATCCATCTGCAAGGATGACTTTGAGCCACTCTCTGAGATCTACTTTTTGCACTTCTGCTGTGGGATGGCATGCTCCTGTGATTGCCCCGGGGTGATGGTGTGTACCTGGGAGCAGGGAAATCTCCACGGGTGGCCTTGCATTGCCCTGTTTCATCTAGGTATGGGCAGGCAAAAATTAAAGCCTTTGACCTTCAGGCAAAAGGAACACCACCCATTTTTTAGGGCAGGACTACTCTGGCTACCAGCAAATGACGCTGGGACAGGAGCACAAACTCCTGCTGGCAAATTTTCCCTGATCTTGGCTCTTGGTGAAGGATTCTGATTAAAACTGGGAAATCCTGGGAAGGATGCATAGCCTCCAACTCTGCCAGGGGATGAGATAGGAAAGCACCGGAGGGGCTCCCAAAGCTGGGACATGGGTACAGGGCAGCAGCGGGTCCAGAGAGCACGTACACACGTGGTGCACAGGGAAGGAGTGGGTGGCATGGGGCAGTGGCTTGTCCCAGATGCTCCCAATGATGCATGGCATGGTGGCAGGGGCTTGGCACTGCGATGGCCCCGGGGGACACCCAGCGCTGCGAGCGGATGGAGAGCTCTTCCCCAGGGGAACAAACGTTTTTCAAGCGAATGTTTTCTACTATTTCCTACAAAATTTCTATTTTCCCGGACTGAAGCCATAACCTTTGCGTGTGTTTTTTCCAAGTTAGACACAGAAGCAGGAACAGCCTTGAAAGGCTCAGACAGCCCATCAGACCGTTTTTTCTTTTTCTTTTTTTTTTTTTTGTTTTTCCTTGAGACTCTTCCAGATTGTTCCAGAGCACAGACCTGACTGTCTATCTCCCTTCTCCAAGCTGCTTCTGGAAGGTATTAATCATCCTCACATACCACAGCATGCATCCACCTCTGCGCGGGGCTGCCTCTGCATGCTGGGAAAGCAGCAACCTGCAGCCGAGCTGCTTTGGGTCTGGGCATGTCCGAGGGATCCCAGGGGTACCTAAGAGTGGGGTTTTTTTCCCTTTTCTGCACTTACAGCCAGCCTCTTCCTCACCAGCCAGGAACAAAAAGGCCCAGGCAAGACCTGGGCAAAAATTTGAGCCCAAATGACTTTTGGAAAGTCCAGATCTGGTTTTGAAACTGAGGAAGCCGATTTCCAAGGGAAAACAATACAAAATTGTATCAATCCAATCACCTGTTTTTATTTAAGCCTACTAGCTGAAATCATCCACCTAGGATAATCATTTCCAAGCCAATCTGGATTTGATTCGGATAAGACAATGACTGACTGGCAGGTTTGTAAACCTTTTGCCCCCACTGTTATTTTCGTTTGCTCTTTCACTGTGGT
The DNA here is from genome assembly GCA_013399095.1 of Psophia crepitans. Classification (NCBI taxonomy): domain Eukaryota; kingdom Metazoa; phylum Chordata; class Aves; order Gruiformes; family Psophiidae; genus Psophia; species Psophia crepitans. The sequence goes on from VWZZ01000311.1 coordinate 194,220, forward strand.
CCCTTCTACATCTCTGAACGGGACCAGATGAGGATGGGGCAGTAGCAAGAGCTTTCCTCGTCTGGCCATGAAAATGAGAAGCACCCCCTCCTCATCCTCAAGTCTCCCAGCATGGGAGAGCTTGAGTGCATTTCATCCAAACAATTCAGTTTTGGACTGTTTCCCCAAATTGATTGGACCTCTGAGAGCTAAGCGGAGCCAGGCAGGGCCCCCCACGCCAAAGCTGACATTGTTCCACCCCTTGTACTGAGGCCAGATTTAGCCCATGCTCTTTTGAAATTTACCCCTCGTTGACTCAGAGTGGTGGTGACGCTATCTCAGCTCTTGGCGAGGGAGGTGCTTTCTGTCCTGCGTAGCTATGAGCAAAGGAGCTAAACCAGCATCTCTCCCAGAACTGGCTGCACCCGAAGTCTCCCACTAATTTCTTTCTCCATCTCTATAACCCTTTTGCTCCCATATCATGAGAGCTCTGTCTTGCTTAAATGCCAACTTAAGGGTTTGCCAAGAAAACACCACGATTTTGGCAGGATGCTTCAGTGTGGTGGTGGGAGCTGAGTGATGCCGAGACCCAGGACCTCTTGATGCTCCCCGCCAAGGAGAAGGGATGAAATATGGAGGGTTCAAGCTCCCTGGACAAAATGGTGCTTAAAAAGTCCAATAAAAATCACTGTGAGAAGAATTATGATCGGATGCTGGGCCCATCAGATTGCTCAGCTTGGCTCAGCCTCCGCTGGGCTTTCACAGGGAGGCAGCGTGAGCAGCTCCTGGTGAGATGGATGGGTCCCCGGTCGCCCCTCTGGGCAGGAGCAGGGAGATCTGGCCCCCCAGCAATGCGGGGATCCAAGAGGCGCTGTTGAGTAATTTCTCATGGCTCACAGGCTGTCAGGACGTGCGGCTCACTCCCAGCCCATGGATAACCCTGTCCCAGCCTCCAGTGAGGGATCCCTTTGCTGAAGGGAGGTCTCTCACCCTGCTGAGATGTTCTCAGTTACACATTTTATGCAAACCTGGTTGGGCTTGGGCTGATCCCTAAATAACCCTTCTCTGCATGACGAGGATGCAGAGTTGTGGGACTCTCTCCTTTCCCAACGGGGCTGTTTGCTGCTAGGATTTGCGGTGACTGGAGAGTGCAACCTTTCCAGCAGCACCAGGGTGAGATGTTCCCTTCATAGCAAGGCTGGAAAGTGTTGCAGGCACCTACCCAAATCCTTGGCCAAAAGTGAGGGACATGTGCTGGCCGACACACCTCTGGTCCCTACAGCCATCCCCACTGGCACTCACCAGGGCAGATGCACTGGTGGCAGGGAGCACCTAGCTCTCCCCACCAGCTGCACAGGGACCTGCTCTTCACCAAAGTGTCCATGTTCAGTGCCTAAAATAGCTTACACACCCCTTTGTCCTGCTCAAGGGTCCTACACAGGCTTTATGCTTTTGCTGTGCTCACTCCAGCCCTACCTGCTGGCCAGCAGAGGGGCCATGGGGGCAAATAGCCCAGTGTCAGCCCCAGCCCCCCCGGCACAGTGCCTGGCACCAAACTGGTGGCCGTGACTCACCGCCCAGGGCTGCTGTGGGTCACACTGCCACAGCGCATCAACTCAGGGCAGGCGCTGACAAGGGCTGTGGCCAATCGAGGTGGCAGGTGAAATTTGGGATGGCCGAATGCAGCTGCCCCAGTTGGCATTGTCCCAAGGCAGTGCAGGGAGTTCCTGGAAAAGAGCTGTTTCCTCGGCTGTTTGTCCGCATGGAGCCCACAGGTGGGAGACGTGTCACCCCGAAACCAGCGTTCACCCCTGAATAGTGGGGGCAGCAGGGCTGGGGCTTTGGTGGCTCTTTCCTTTCAGCTGGAATGTTGGCTGATGGAGGGGGATAAATGCTGCTTCCTGCAAGCCCTCGCGTGCATTCAGCCCCTCTCATGGTCATGGTCTGGGAAGATGTGAGAGAGCATAGGGACTGGCAGGGAAAAGACTGTGAATAGTAGAGAATGTCCTCAGAAAGGCCCTTTTGGACTCAGGAATAGGAATGTGCCCAGATAAATGAGCTCCTAACAGCAGCAAACCAGCATTGAGATCCCTGTGGCCAATTCAAACTCGGGGACACTGCTCAAGTGTCACCTTGTGCCACCAGCTCCAAGGCTGGCAGCAACTTAGCAGGGCAACCTGCATGCAAAACTGACCTGAAGGATGTTTCCCACCACGATGATGAGGCAAAGCAATCATTTACTTACGAATGCACCCCGTGCCAGGCAACTTGACCTTGAGCAGGAGAGTGGATGGCACAAACTGGGTCCTGCCTTAGGAAAGGGCTGTGGCAGCTGCACTGGGTGAGACGTGCCCTGACCTCTGGCAGGAAGGAGCCCAAGGAAAGGAGATTCCACCAAGGATGAGGTTCTGGCTGGGAGGTCCCTGTGCGAGTGCCAGGGCTGCTTCTGCTCCAGGGGTCAACAATGGCACGAGGAGACATGAGCACAGAGACACTGTGGCTCCACACACAGGGTTTTTTCTGAGCAGCCAAGCTCCTTGCAGAAAGGGCTGTGAGAAGCCATCTCACATGTGCCCAGGAGGACTAGGGAAGAGATGGTCCCTCTGTACTTGGCACCGGTGAGGCACCAGTACTGTGCTCAGTTCTGGGCTCCTCATTACAAGAAGGACATTGAGGGTCTGGAGCATGTCCAGAGAAGGGCAGAGAAGGGCAATAGGGTGGGAAAGGGTCTGGAGCATCAGTCTGATGGGAGCGGCTGAGGGAACTGGGGGGGGTTCAGTCTGGAGAAGAAGAGGCTGGGAGGAGACCTGATAGCTCTCTGCAACTTGCTGACAGGAGGGTGTAGCCAGGTGGGGGTCGGTCTCTTCTCCCAAATAACAAGTGATTGGACAAGAGGAAACATTCTCTAGCTGTGCCAGAGGAGGTTTAGATTGGATACTAGGCAAAATTTCTTCCTCAAAATGGTTATCAAGAACTAGAACAGGCTGCCCAGGGAAGTGGTGGAGTCACCATCCCTGGAGGTATTTAAAAAATGCAGATGTGGTGCTTGGGGACATGGTTTAGTGGTGGACTTGGCAGCGCTGGGTTAATGGTTGGACTTGACCTTAAAGGTCTTTTCCAACCTAAATGATTTTATGATTCTGTGATCTCTGAATCCCCTCGGCTGCCAAACATCCACATTTATTGGCAGAGCCCATGATAAACCCGGTGGCATCATGGTACGAGGGGTCTGCTCTGCCATGCCTGCCGCGAGCTGGGAACTGAACGGGTTTGGGAGTCTGCGGGGGGAGGAACAGACGGATCCTAGTGTAGAACATAAAATCTCAGTGTTCCCGGGCCATGAGGCAGAACATTTAGTCTGCAAGTTCCTGCTAAACAGCAGGAGCCTGTGAGAAATCTGGTATTGAATCTGTTGAGCATTTGTATTTAAGCAATGCTTGGGTTTATTATCACCTGATGGAGGATGAAAGCACTGCCCCGTGGGGCTGCAAGGGCTGCGTAGTGCTCGACTGCCCGCTCAACACATTCAGTTTGGAAATTGTGGTGCCGGGTGCCAAAAGCCCCATCCCCAAAGATCGGTCAGTAAATCAGGCAGGTGAAGACGCTCAATTTAACGTGATGACACCATGGAGCAGAGCTCACCCCAGCAGGATCCAGGTAAACTTTTCAGATCCTGCTCTGCTGGGACCAGTTGGGATTGGGCTTCTCCTGCAGTGCAGTGGACACATTTCTCTGGAGGTCCCACTGCTCCTTAAACCACTAGCTGATACGCTCCATCTGCCTATAAATCTTCCATATACCAGCAGCACAGTCCCTGTGGGTGGGAAAAACCCACCCTCAGGCATCTAAAACTCTCACCTAGACCCTGGGTTGCTTTTATAGCAAGGGGTGAAACAGGAAGTTGCAGACACAGATTTCACAGAACGAGATGGGGAGAGGGCAGCCCGCTCTGCCCCGTGCATCCGGCACCTTTAGCTGGCACTGCTGGGACACCCCTACAGCATGGTGCCAAACTGTAGTGGTGGGATAAATGAAAGAATTGCTGAGGCTGCAGGAGCTGCCAGCTCTCACAATGCTCATGAGAATACTCAAGTTGTGCCTGCCAGTCCCAGGGGCTTGGCCAAGGTGGGAACATCCCCATACTGGGTCCCCTTGCAGCCAGGACAAGATGGGAGGTTTGATGGAAGCTCTGGGGAGGAGATCTCTGTGGCTGAAAGAAGATGGTGAGATGCACTGTGGCATGTAGTTAAGTACCTAAGGAGTTGGGGAAGAAGACTTATCCTGATGGAAGTGGGTAACAGAGGCTGGTATTGTCAGGAAACAGTGCTGTAACGAAGAGAAGACCTGGTCCTGCTTGGCTTCAGGTTAAGTGGGACGGTCTCTGTTCCCAATAGCCCAATACTTTACTGTGATAAAACTCATCAAACTGCACATCTCACGTTTGCACCTAATTTATAAGGCAAAGCAGTGGAAAGGCTGGTCAGCAGCACCTGGCGGGGGAAGCATGCTGCCTGGGGCTGGGTTTGGTCTGTCTTCTTGCTCCTCTCAGCCTTGCAGGTCAGAGGAGACACTTCAAGAAACATACGTGAAGCGATAGGCACAAACCTGAGGCTGCAAGATATTCCTTGCTCATACCAGCCTAAAACCAGGCACTGAAACACAGAGTTGCTGCTCTTGTGTTTGCAGGCAGCAGGACTTGTCCTTTGAATCAGTCCTGCAGAAACCCCTGGGCTTCACCTTCCCATGACACTGGGAGCCAAAGACCTTGCCCCTTTGCTAAAGAGGACTTCTCATCCCGGGAAGAGCCCCTGAGCACACAGCAACATCCACAGCCTGTGTGAAAAGCCCTGCCACGAGGCGAGCCTGGACTCAGAGTTCAATTCGAGGTGACGCCCATCACTTTTAGTACCAAATCCTTAATTTATGAACCCTCCTACACTGGTGAGACAAAAGTAAACAGCCTTACACCCCGTGTCCTTTACAGCTGCGGCGCTGTTCAAATACCCCAGGAATCTGCAGGCAGCGGGATGGGATAAGTCACCCTTTCCCAGGGCCCTCTGGCTCCTGCCATCATCCCCTGTTCAGACCCACGCGTCCCCAAGGCAGCTGGGGACAGGAAAGTCCCTTGGTGACATGAAGGGAACAGGTGCCAATCCCTCTGGGGGTGTAAATCAGGAGGGGAGGGTGGTGCGATGTCGGTGCAGTTGTGGTGGTTGAAATGGGGTGTACAGAGAGACGGTGAACCCTGGGTCGGCATTGCACGGGTCGTATTTGGCACAAGGGCAAGGGGAGGGGAAACGGATACACGCAGCGCAACGTGCCATTTCTCAGGACAATTCTCTGTGTTGCATCTTGCATAAATGTGGTGATCCATGTCCACCGGGGCCACCCTGCTGTCCCCAGGACCTTTTACTGCAGGACCCACAGCTGCAGGACCTCCTGCTCCAAGCTAAGATGCTTCCCCTGCTCTTACAGTCACCTCTAAGCACAACTGTCCCCAGCAATGCCACTAACCACAGCCGTGTCCCACCCCAAGCAAAGCCAGATGTGAGACACGTTGTTAACGTACACAGGTCACATCAGCACCTAAGATTGCTTAGCACCAGAAATACACAGATTTAGGCAAATAAAAGAAGATACTCATATGCAGCAGTATGCAACACATGGGTGTTTTGTTCTCTTTGAGGGGATTTTTGGTTCTCCAGTCCTTCTCCACCAGCAAAAAACTCAGCTGGACTGTTCTCTTACCCTCTTCAGGTTCTTCTCCTTCAGTAGATAACCATTACACTTTAATAACCAACCAGTGGCGATCCTGAGTCCTGAGCTCTTTTCCGTCAAGCACTGGTCTCACTTTGGGTAACAGCTCTTTGCTTATAGATTTAGCACCTCTGGGAAAATCTTTCTGCATCTTCCCTACACTACCATGTGCTCCTAGAAACACCCATCTCTTGGGATGCTGCACGTTCATTTCAAACTCTTGGGCATTTGGGCATAAATGAATCCACCTGTGCCAGTACAGGCAACAAAATTAATGTATTAATTTAATGCAATTTTTTTTATCTTAAGCAGAGAATTGCTCGAAAGACATTTACTACCAAGATGCTTTGAAAGAAGAGCGAACGTACCTGCAGGCTCTTCCGTGCTGCTGCTGGCGGTGGTGGGGGGAGCGGCAGGGATCTCTGTGCAGGACAGCAAAAAGCAGGCAGGAGAGGAGAGGAGATAAAAGGAGGAGGCATTATTCCAGATCCCAAAGAGCCTGGCCCCTGCACACATCACATTTTCCCTTCCCAACCACATCTACCAGCAAGGGGTGTTTCCCAACCATGGCCTCCAGCAAGAAGCCGTGCAAGAGCCCCAGAAACCAGCACACCAGGACTGTACCCTCTGGGGAACTGGGCTGCCCAGAAGGATGTGGGAAAGGGTTTTTTAAACCAAAAATTTCGACATGTGGCTAAAAGTAGAAGCAGCATGGCTTGGAGATTCCAGGTTGCTCCAGCTAACAGGCTGCAGCCAGCCAGGTAATTGATACGGTGCCACAGTCAGCAGTTGCTACAGTGCCCAGACACAGCCCGCTGCAACTGCCAGGTCCCAGTTTGTACCCCAGGCTGGGGGATGCTCTTGCAGGGGCTTGGAAGGCGCGTAAGCCAGGCAGGGCGGTGTGGCTGTCTGCAGTGCAGTGCCCAGCCCCAGCAGGCACTGGGAGTGTTGCTGCCTCTCCCTGTCCCTGGGTTGTCCCTCCCTTTCGACCTCTGTTTCCAGCAGTGCTACCAACATCCCGCTCCTCTCATGTGAGCTAGGATGCAGGTATTGCATCTTTCTGCTGGGACACAAGCGTTGCCTCACACATCTGAAGGAAATGCAAACATATCTGGTGCCAATGCAATGGTCCCTGGGTTTGACCTGATTTAGGGCTGGCTTTGTATGCGTAGCTGAAACCACATAATGTTGTGGATCTTCATGCCCAAGTCTGACTGTGTTTGTTGATGTTAAAAAGGATGGGCTGCAGGTGGAGCACGTTATATGGTCCCAGCTTTGGCAAGACAATCCCTTTTCCCCGGTGCACATGCACAGCTCTCATTGCTGACATCTTTCGCACATTTGGGGCACAGAGCTGCAATTTCTGTGCATCTCTGGGAACCCTGGCAGGGCAACACTCTACCAGTCCATTTTGAAAGTGGAATTTAGGCCCAAGCTGGGGATCTGCATCTGTCTCCTTCTGCTTTTGCTCTCAGGAACCTGCCTGGCCACAGAGTCAGTGTTTGCAGGGGTCTGTCTGCATTGCAGTGAGGGCTGGTCACAAGGGTGCAGACCACTTAGCATTAGATGACTTTGTGAGTTGTTCACCCTCACGCAATTAAACACAAGCACAAGCCCATGTGAAACACACGGTGCGTAATCAGGCAGTACAGGAACAGTCAGCACAGCCGTCCCGAAGCTGGAGGCTGGATGGGTGCTCATGCCCGCCGGTGTGGGCTGCTGTGCAGACAGATCCCACTGATGTCATGAACTTCCTCACGAGGTGATCTTTGCATGGCTGTAAGCTTTTCAGACAAGGAAAGCAGAAGCAGTGGTAAATCAGAGAGTAACTGGGCTCTTGCAGACAAGGTGGACAGCCCCCAGCGAGCTGCGGTGGATCTGTGCCCTCCCAGTGCCAGGCAGGAGAGCAGTGGGGGTAGGGATGGAGAGAAAGTGCCCTCCATGACACATGTATAAAATATATCTGAACTACATCCCCTCCCCCAGTAGAATTTGCTGACTGACATTTTTCAAGCATGAATATGTGCTGGTTTGGGTTTTTGTAGGATGACAGAACTGTGAGTTGCTCATACCCTCACTTTAATCACTTTAGCATCGTATGTGCAGATCAAACTCCCAACAACTGCACAGTAGCTTGGTAGCCAGGCCCAAGCGTTGCGTGAAAAATGTTTCAACCAAAAGTTCTGGCTCCTTGGGAAGGATGTTTTGCTGTGAGACAGAAGCCAGGGACTCTCATGGGTGCTGGGACAGTGGGTGGGTTGCAGGGCCAGGGCAGGGCAGCCCTGCCAGGCTCACACCGGCAGGCAGCCTTGAGCACGCTGGTTCGGCGGCTGGCGTGAGCACTGCCCGGCTCCAAACGCCCGGTTGGATCGTGTTGAAATTCTGTGTCTGTCTTTATTTACTGCAATGAGTCCCAAGGGAGGTGATGCAAGGAACAATTTACCCTCTGATTTACCATGGCCTTGGGGAATGATTAATGATAAACCTTTGCGCATACTTGCTGCAAAGCATACCGGAGCCATGACTGTAGCATCTTGGGGAAACAAGCATTTGGTTTGAGCTCTTGCCGTCCCATTGCGACACGGGGAAGAATGAATCTCAAGTGACCAAAAACCACCCTGGAATGTATGCTTTTTTCAGCAGGAGAAGGTGGAGAAAGGGTATCTGACCCGTGATTTGGCAGTGGCCATCCTGAGAGGCAGATGCTGTGAGGGGACAGTGTGGGAGCAGACTGTGGGTTCCTGGTGAAGATTTGATTCTTTCAACCAGCACTTTTCCCATTGAGCTTGTTTCCCCCCTTTTAGCAGCAGGGAGTCAACCTCAAGAGGAGCAGCCCCTCCTTCCCGGCTCACCCCAGACACTGCAATTTTGAAGCCTCGTTTCATTAGGGCAGGTGGAGATGTCTCTCGCAAGGTGCACGAGCTACTGAACCATCCACCAACAGCAAAACCAACAGGCAGCAGGGAGATGCTGAAGCGTGTCTTGCCTGGGCAGTGAGTGCTCAACAGGGACTGAGCGGGGACATGGATGTTTGCAGAGCAAATGCTGCAGCGGAGAAGCCACACTTGGTGCTTGCTGCTGTTGTTTTAAGAGCAGAGGATGAGAGCAGCTCTGGGAAGGCAAACTGAAAAAGCAAACCCAAGGCAGCAAACAGTAAACCAGCCCGTGTTTCTGGGGGGGTTGTGTGAGTGTAAGATTTCCTTTAGCAATCCAGGTGCTATTGGCTGTGTTACTGTGATGGCAGCTCCATGAAACATCTGATCTGAGCTCTGTGCCAGTGCAGCACAGCCTGATTTTGGAGACAAAAATCTATTTGTAGTGATTTGGCTCAGCATCCGGACCCGATGTGGTACCCCAAAGCGAATGGGCTTTTGGGGCATCTTGGCAAAATCAAATGACCAGAAAATGGGGCTGTAGATGCACTCACACAACCTACCCAACACGGCAGATGAGTTACTTGGAAGCAAGGGGTGAATTTTGGACCATATGCCCTACTGTGGGCAGCGCGGCTGGCAGGGGTCCCCGGGCCACCCTGACCCCCCAGGCATTGCCCATTGGCACGTGTGTGGTGGGGTTAGTAGCCACCCAGCCTGGACAGCAGCTCCTGCAGGTTTATAAAAGTTAGTGTCTCTAATCTACAGACATCAAAAGAGCGATTCACCTACTTATGCAAGGGGCAATAGGAGACCGACTTTGCTGGTAGCCTTTGGCGCATCGATTGCACGTGATGCCGGTGACGCCGTCTTTACAGGGACATTGGCCTGTGGTTTGGTTACAGGTTTGGCCAGCAGCACCCACGGGATGGCAATCACACTCTGTGGGGGGAACACACAACAAGAAGGTCAGGGGGAGAGGAGAGCAGGCGCAGGAGGCATTGCGGCGTCGGTGGGGAGCGGTGTAAGGACTGCGGGCTGCTGGCAGCTCTCGTGACATGGCTCCACCTTCTCCACAGCCGGTGCTGGATCTCTGGCAAATGTCCCGTCCAGCCAACAACCGCACTGACCTGAAACAGAGGTGGCATTTGGCAGAGGGGGTGCATGCAACCGTCGCTTGGACACAGAGGCGATAGCACCGCAGAGGGGATGGCCCAGCCACAGCCTGTCCTGCTGCAGAGATGGCAACTGCAGCCAGGATGTCTTGCCCAGGGCAAGAAGCGCTCTACAGATCTGGGGAGGCAGCGTGGGGTGTCCCCGCTCACGGAAACCAGCCATGGACACTGCAATTGCCTCATCCCATGGGTGCTGTGATCAAGAGTTTGCAGGACTTGAAGAGGAGGGAAACAGGCAAGGCAGCACCGCTGCAGTGACTCTGGGAGCCACAGCATCCACTGTCCCCACCCCAGCCGGCTTCACCCCTCCCTGGGCTCCCTGGAGCAGTGGTGGAGCTGTAAGGAAGAAGTAAAAAATCAAGGAGCATTTCATCACTCCTTCAGCACACGAGATCTCAGGCAGGAAGCAATTGCTTTCAGAGACATTGAGAATTCATTTCACGTGCAGTACAAAAAAAAAATAAAAAGAAAAACCCAAACCACAACACCCTCCTTTCAGTGCTTTCGCTCGAGCCCTGCCCCGCTGAGCAGCATCCCTGGCAGCTGGCACCGCGGGCGCAGGAAGGAAATGCCCTTGTGGGATGCAGGCAGCCTGGAGGACCTGCTGTTCCCGGCCAGATGGATGGAGGCTTGATGGCAGAGCCGGGCAGATGTGAAGGGTTTGGCAGGGGATGTAAATACTGCACTTGAAATCATTCACCATCTCATTTCCCACAGTGGGACTTACCGGCGCAGCTGTTTGGTAAAAAAAAAAAAAAAAGAGGAAAAAAAAGCGTTGGGGCTTGTTATCATCACTGCTCCAAAAGGATTATGGCCTCGCACATTTGTTAACAGCCCTGATTTCTAAGAGCTGCAAGCGCCGTGCCAGACTGCGGTCTGCCCCTGCTGAGCGGCGGCAGGGAAAGGCAGGAAAGCTTTCCTTTTCTTGTGCAGCGGCCTCGGGAAGGAGCCAGCCAAACCCCTCCCTGGGGAGCACTGATCCTGCCCTCCTCCTGCCCCCTTTCCTCCCTCGGGGGAGCTGCCTGCCAGGAAGAGGGTTTGGGGGAAAACCTGCCCTGCTGCCCAAATCCTGTCTGCAGGCCAGGATCAGCGTGAGTGTCACCACGGGCTCCAGTGACTGGGCTTGGCTTTCAAATACCCCCAGACTGAGCCTATTGCTCCCATGAGGGTTTGTGCTGGGCCCTGTGGTTCTTCTTGGATTGTCTTGCACCCCCTGGCTCTGAGACACCCTAAATCCACCTTATTTGAGGACAGCAGCTCACATCCCACATTCACCTGCGTTGGGTGTCCAAGTTTTGGTGTCTGGTTGAAGACTCTCTCCAACCTGCCCCACACCATCCTGCTCCTGCTCTCTGCACCAGCAGCCCCCAGTTTGACCTTTGTGGTTACTGGGGAGCAGGTCCCAAACTGATGCCCCTCCCAGCGGGGTTTGGTGCTTGGAGGCCCCTGTGCTGGGATGTCCCCTTCTCCCTGCACGGGGCATCCCGTCCCTGGGCATCCACCCCAGAGCACAAGCAAACAGCTGCCGTCTCCCAGCTCCACCAGCACTGGATGGGAAGAGACGGAGCCTTGCCAAAACCCGACGATTTTTCACATGAGAGGGGAAAAACAGCGACAACAACCAAGATTTTGCTTCTTTTCTCCTCCTCCGCTAACAGTTCTGATTTGGGGGTTTTGATTCAAAGTCCTACTCTCCCCTCTGCCTTGAGGTTCCTCCAGGAACCAGCCGCTTGCAAACCTGCTTTATTATTGAACCCAGTTTTGATTGGAAAAGTTTTAACATTAAACCAATGTGCCTGGTGATGAGCACAGAGAGCAGAACGACGTTTAGGTGGGGAAACCTGCACGCTGCAGCCCTAAGGGATGGCTTCGATATCGCCGGGAGAGAGGAAGTGAAAATACACATCAAGCAAGAGCCTGAGGAGGGAGGGAGATGAAGAAGAGCAGAGAGGCAGGAGTTAATACAAAAATAAGCAAATCAGGGGAGGGTTACACAAGAAGAGGCAAAGGGCAGGAGGATGGGGAGGAACATGCCTCATGTTTCAGGCGTCCCCTCTGGGGCTGCGCGTGTTGGTTTCAGGCATCGCCTGCAAACCCCCATCCTGTGAGTAATCCTCCCCCACGTGAGTGGATTGCACCGATTTCAGTGGGACTGCTTCGATGGGGGGGGGTGGGAAGAGGAAAAAAGGGAAAAAAAGCCTTTGTGATGAGTAAGATTTACAGAATCGGGCTCTTGGAGGATGGACTGCAGAACACAGAGCGCTCTTGGACACCACATAAATAAATAGCGATGCTGCTGCTTCCTTCCCTCATGAGGTAATGCCTCGGCACAGCTTCTCCAAAGCTGACGGGGTTATTTTTATAGCAGTGTCTGTCTGAGGTTGCCTACTCTCCCCCCAAGCCAAGCTTGTGGGAGGGCTGTGCAGCACGGGTGTTAGCCAGATCCCCAGGGGCATGCGTGAGGTGCCCAAGGTTACAGAGTAGACAAGTGGCAGAGGAGGTGGGAATCACAGAATCCCAGACTGGTTTGGGTTGGAAGGGACCTCCCAGCCCCCCCAGCCCCACCCCCTGCCATGGGCAGGGACACCCCCCACCAGCCCAGGGGGCCCAAAGCCCCATCCAGCCTGGCCTTGGGCACTGCCAGGGAT
>VWZZ01000311.1:206809-238229 GCA_013399095.1 Psophia crepitans
CATCATCTCCGTGGCCTCCTCTGGACTCGCTCCAGCAGCTCCATGTCCTTCCTGTCCTGGGGACCCCCGAGCTGGACGCAGCACTGCAGGGGGGTCTCAGCAGCGGGGCAGAGGGGCAGAATCCCCTCCCTCACCCTGCTGCCCACACTGGTTTGATGCAGCCCAGGACACGGGGGGCTTTCTGGGCTGCCAGCGCACGCTGCCGGCTCATGGTGAGCTTCTCATCAAGCAGCCCATGGTCCGGAACCTCATCAGGAGAAATCCCAGGTGATCGCTGATCGCTCCCTCCAACACACCATGAGGCAAATCTTCTCTGGGTGTAGGGATGTGCTTTCTGTCACCAGTCCCCAAATCTCTGTTGCAGCACAGGACACCACAAGTCCGGGACAACTGCCTTGGGCAGCAGCACTGCAGCTCCTCCAGCGCCTGACCCCATTTTGACTTTTCTGGCTTCCAGAAAACTCCAAATCAGCAGCAACTCAGCCCTCCTGATACGGGGAGGCAGGAGGTGGTCTAAGCAGTGTCTGCAGATGTACATCCCTGTCCCGGAGGAACTGAACCAATGCCAGCAATTAGGAGCAATTAAAGGCAATTTGCAGTTCCCTGGCCAGTGCAAACACTTGCAGCCAGCAATTACAGGCTCCTCTCCTTCCCCAGCCATGGAGTAGCTGGGCTGCTGGTGGCTAATGCTGGTTTCTCCAGTACAGTTCAAATTCCTTTGGGTTGTAACCCCAAATTTAGGAAAGACTGCACTGGAGTCACGATGGGAATGTGATTGGTGCAAACATCCCTTTGGCATCCTCACTGCCTTTCTGTTAGGAACCTTTTGGTTCACAAAACATGTTTTCATGCCTGGATTTCCCTGGCTGCAAGTGTTTGTCCGTCACCTGCCGTGATGCAGAATATCAGCAGTCCCCTGCACTGAGCAGAGCAGAGCCCCTGAGGCACCAGCGCTGAGAAAACCTCACTGGTCAGGGAAGGAAGGTGCCTGGGACATGGCTAGAGATAATAAGGGGGATAACAGCTGATTTATCCTCTCTATCCTCATATCTTGCTTAAAAGGACAGAGGCGGATGCAATGGTGCAGGGACATGTGAGAGGAGCAAGCAAGAATGATGGTGGTGCAAGAAAGCGGGTGTCTATAGTCTGTTAGTTCACACAGCGTCAGGGGGAAGGGAAATATCTGTCAGGATTTAGGTCTCTCAGAAAATCTTTAAGAAAAAGATCTTGATGAGCGTCTGTGGCAGAGATGACCAGGAATTACTAGTAAAAAACCTGGCTGTGGAGGAGAAAACCAAGACCTGAAGATCTTAAAGGTCTAAAATTCTACGATTCTATAAGGAGCAGGAGTATATGGTGAGGATTTAATGGGGAATGAGAGTAGCAAAGGGGGTGCCTCCGCCTGTAAAAACTGATTTTTCTTATAATAACCCTGATCTGGACTTCAGGGAGCTAACAGCATTTCTGGGTGACCACCTTCAGCTTGGCTAGTTCAGGCGTGAGGAGACCACATAGACCTTCTGTGAGACTGACCCAAACTGGCCGAACGGCTGAGGGGATAGCAGACAAAAACCAGTGCGCAGAAGGATGCGTAATTGGAAGAAGGGAACAGGATGGCTCATAAATGCTGAAGGGTCTCAATTAACTGCAACCACTCCAGGAAAAGATCTAGGAGTCAATGAAACATCTGGCTGATTGCAACGGAGCTCAGAAGAGCAACAAGATAGCAGGTTGTATTGTGAAAGGGGTAGAGAGTAACACTGAATATAATATCATGACACTATAGAAATCAATGGTGTGTCCTCAGCTGGGAAACCGGAGTGAAAGGCACAGAGAGGCACCCATCTGAGGGCGATGGAAGAGATGAGAAACGCCTTGCCAAGAGACGATGGAGGGATGCCAAGTAATGCACAAGCGCCGACAAGGTCAGACAGGTGCTCCTCTTCAGTGGTCCTTAAAATACAGGAACAAAGGGACATTCAAGGCATTTAAAAGGCAACCTTTTTCAGTGATAAAAGGAAATGCTTCTTTGCACTGCACGTAATTAACTCGTAGAACTCATGCTACGAGATACGATGGCAAAGGCCCAACAGGATTAGATAGGCCTATGAATGAGAACATCTGTAGTTACATTAGCTGGGATTAATATATATACGGGTATGAGCACTCCAGGGCAGCTACTAACTGCCTGCAGTTAGGGAGAGGTATCCCCTGGGGGCATGCTAGTGCAAAACTGTCTGTCCTGGAGTTTTATATCTCTGTCTGAAGCTTCCAAGACAAGCCACTATTATATGTACAAACCTGCTGAGGCAGACCATCGCCCCCTCAAGCATAGGTCATGGTGCATTTCTGTGCTTCAGCAGAGATTTTGGCTGGTTTGGGGCTTAAAAAATACCTGGAAGCGAGTCTTAGGACTGTGCATGAAAGGATGCAAAATGCCCTGGAAAAGTGATTCAACTTGCTGGGGATGTGTCTGGCCCACCGAAGGTTGACGAATAGCATGACAAAAATGCAAATATTTTTCCACCCTTGAATTTTGGTGGGAGGCATTCCCAGCTCCTAATCTTCCCCCACACACGTGTGCCGAAAGGTAAACAGAGGGATAAATCTCCAGGCTTAGCTCTCTTCAAGTGTGACCTTTTTTGAGAAGATACCTGAAAGGACCTGCATTTTTGGAGAATTAGCATCTTCCTGTTTGGGGGGAAGCTGTTTCCTTGAGAGATTTTCAGGATGATGAAAAAGCCATTTGACTGAACAACAGAAGAAGGCTTGATTTCGTGGGGTGTCCAGATTTCCTCTTCTCACACCGTATCTGCAGTGATAACATACATCTCAGGGCTTCCAGATTTAAGAGCCCAAAGCGTGACCGCTTTGCGTTATGTCATGCACTAAGCAATAAACCAGCAACGCATTAAGCTGGAAAAAAACATCTTAATTTGCAATAATCATTGATGAAGGTTCCTGTATGGAGAAAGAACCTTCTTCAGGAAATCACACTCAGTTTTAAGTATGAATTTAAGTCCCACCTAGCCAATGTGCCTTAGGTACACATTTATATTTAACCGTGCTTTTAAATGCTTTTCCAGAATCATGGCCAAAATTGCCTCCCTTTGGTTGCTTTCCTTCTTTCCTCCAAAGACTCCAACTGGAGTAAAAAATGTAGCTACAGAAGTTTTCTACTGGAAAAAAATTGCACCAAAATCAAGCTTCTTGTGTGGACACTTTGATTCTGACAATATTTTAAATGGCAAAATGGCAAAACAACTCAAATTTGTCTGTTGCTTCAATAAGGCAGCCCGCGTCATCCTGATGCAGTAAACACATTTCACTTCGTCTTATATTTTAGTATTTAGGGATGTGGCTCAGATATTGTTACTTAAGCAAACTTTTTTGTAGTCGTAGGGTTGTTTTCTTTACCTGATCCACTGTCTTTCGTAACTTGGGTACTTTAAATCCTGGTTCCAGTGAACACATCTAGCCGGGGAACACATTGTGTGGGAAACTCCTGGGGTCGGTCCAGTTGTCCCCCCGCAGCTGTAGTCCATTCCAAAGGTGACTCCCAAAGGAGCCTTGAAGCTGTCCCAAAGTCCTGACCCAGGTAGGGGTTTTTTTAAAGCAGATTTGCTTTGGCTCCTGTCTTTGGAGAAACAATTCAAAACAAGCAGTGCTCCTTCCTTCGGAGACCTGCCCTGGTTATTTGTCCATGGGTAAGGAGAGTTGTGAGCTGATATCTGTGCACCTGAGTGGTGTGGAGAGGTTTATGCTGTCTCTGGGGATGGGATCCCACAGAGATGGGTGAGACCATATCTAATGGCAGAGCATCTCCACCACGGGTGGCAAGTCCCGCAAATCCCACAGATCTACGTCACGGAGTAAAACTGTGGGATTTGGTGTGTACCCACCCAGTCTGGCCCCAGCTAGTTTGCTAACCAAGAGCAGAGGTTGAAAAGTCTCTGTGTTAACTCTGAATACTAATAATGGCTTTAAATATTAACTGTTAACTGCTTTACAATGAAATCGTCAGCTTGTCTGCGATATTGTGAGCTGGATTTAGCTCTCCAAAGGCTCGTGTTCATGCACAATGTCCCTCAGCACATTCTCTTGGAGATTTAAAGGTTTCTTGCCAGCAGAAAATGAATTCCCCCTTTTATCACTCAAAGCCAAATAATCTCTTGGCGTTTCACAGTGTCCCTCCTCCCGCGCCACTTCTCAGGGCTCTCCCATTTCTTCCTCCTGAACTGGCACTCAGGGAAGCTGAGGGCTTTGGCGCCCTGCGGTTTGGGCCAAATTTCACAGATTAGACCTTGATTTTGTCTTCTCTGTAACAAGTCACGGACGGGGCCCACAATGCCTCCACTGAGCAAGAGTCGCTGCTAATCCGGAAGGGGCTTTGAACCACGGTAATAAATCCACCTTTTTGGGCAGGCGCACTGTGAGCAGGCATTAGTGACACAGACAATGAGACAATTATGGCAGCACTTTCCAAAATGCTCGAAAATCCTCTTTTGAAAGAAAAAAATTGTTAAATATTCCCCTGTCATCTCGGTGTTTCACCTTTTGGGTGATTGCAGTGGAGCTGGAGAATCTGCCAGGGAGAGTGGTGGGGATGCTGAGACACCCAGCGATGAAGCATTGGTGCTTCCTTCTCCCCGCTTTGCCAGCAGGACCTGGGTTTTGTCATGGAGGATGTCACTCCTTCCATTTTTCCATTGAAAAATGTCGAGTTTGGTAAAAAATCCCAGGGGTAGCTCTGGCCAGGGAGAGAGCAGCTGAGTGGGGCACAATCCCTGGGCACGGTGTCGTTGCAGCTTTAAAGCGAAATAAGGCTCAACCTGCTCTCATGAGAGACATTGGGTGAGAGAAAGTGGGTTGGAAAATACTTTTATTGAGAAAAAAGAAAAAAAAAAAGGCATTTTCTCCTCTTGATGCCTTTTTATCCTGAGTCCTGGGGAAATGAGGTTCCTACAAGTGTATTCTCCCACTAATACTATTTCAATCAAATCTGACAGCGAAGCAAAAGTCTCAGAGATAATGAGGTTGCCACAAGCCTCATGAAATGAGGTGGTTGGGTAGATGAGACAGAGGGGGATCCCTTCGATGCGCACAGCCCGTATCAGACACTAAAGCACCCACGGTGGGGACACCCCTCCTAACACTCCAAATACCTGCGGGAAAATTGCAATGAGAGCTCCTGGGGCACAAATCCAGGCTGCTGATTTGTGACGCACCGAGAAGCGTATGTTGAACTGGAAAATATATCTTTTTCTATGAAAAAAACCCAAAGCCTTTTTGTTTTCATGTGGTTAAAATCAGAACAGGGCACATGGGTGAGTGGGACTGAACTTTGGTTTCATGTTCAGGACCTGAGAGCCTGGAGGATTTTTCACTCTTGAGAACTGATCTGAAGCAGGAAATTATCTCAATTGTCTGAAAATATTTATGGAGAAGGCAAATTATTCCTTTTCTTTCCTCTGTCTCGGAGATATGCAGAGGTCTGGCTATGCCAATGAATTTAGCGACTTCCGTTCTTAGTCTGAGATTTGTGGCAGAGAACTGGCTTTTAGTCCGTTGTTTTTTTTTATCAGGGTGCAAATTCCCCTCTATCGTGTCGCACCCTGCCACTTCCGAGAAAACAAGTCCAAACCTGCCCTCCAGGATTGCTTATGGATGTATGTCTGCTGAAAAAACAAACCCAAACCACAGTTTTGAAGGTGGCTGGCTCCGAATTTAGCCAATAAAACTTCTCTCAGGCACTGTCATTGCAAGGATGTGATTTTTCAGAAATGCAGAGCTCCTGTCACGGAATCAGCACTATCCGAATTTTCCTAGTAAGTTAAAGTTAGATCATTCAAACATCTAACATGGATTTCGGACTCAACCATGAGCTCTATCTCCCCTCTGAAGGTGCTGAGTGAAGGCTTCTAGGCTGCAATGGAGAGCTTGAGGTCCTTTGGAGGATCTTTAGCTGAGCCTCCTCCATCGTCTGTCTTGATTCCCCAGGGTCAGCAAAGCATCTCACCCCAACCTCTGCGAGCCCCACACACTGCTGGCAGTTTCTGCCATGGCTTTTACCCTTTCTGGAGGCTCTTTGCATGCTTTGGTGGGGCTTTTTTCCCGCTCCTGTGCTAGAAGTGATGAAGACCTCCCATTGCAGCAGAGATGCATCTCTAAACCAGCTCACTTGGTGTCATTTCCAGAGAAGCTGTGGAGGCCCCATCCCTGGCAGTGTTCAAGGCCAGGCTGAATGGGGCTTTGTGCAACCTGGGCTAGTGGGGGGTGTTCCTGCCCATGGCAGGGGGTGGGAACTGGATCAGTTTTGAGGTCACTTTCCAACCCGAACTGCTATGTGATTCTATGATTCTCCTGGGAATTCATGCTTTGGGTCCTGGTTTTACTCATTTAGGTGCTTTTATGGGAGAGCATCCATGGAAGCACAGTACATGGGGCATCCCTGGGGCCCCGGGCATATCTCCCACGGCGATGCCAGGAGGACACATTAGAGCCATGGTCCAGACAGGTCAGGCCCCTGCCTGGCAAGATGCTGTCTTGTTTGCATCCAATTGTCTTCCCAGCCTGTTTGAAGATATGTCAAAATTCCCTTCTGCACCTCCCCACCCCTAAACCGGATCTGTTTCAAATTTGCCTTTCAATGCGAGCTAGGCTCTACCAATTCAGCAAAGTCCAAAAGATGCTCCTAAAAGAGAGGGGAGCTTTGCCAAAAAGGGCTCTGGAAGTGCCAGCAGGGGCTTTTGGAGGCTTTTGGGTTTTGTGGCTAAGAAGCAGCCCCCCTCCCTTGGCCCTGCCACGGGAGAGGGGCACAGTGTCTGCCCAGCCTAGTAGCCCCAAGGGTCCGGGCTTGCAAAGGAGTCAAATCACACAGCAAAACCTCACTGGGTGGGAGCAATATGTGAAATTATTGACTTCCCTGGGGCTTGAAGGCAGCTGCAGCTTCAGGAAATTTTTGGCATGGAGGTGATTTTGCTCAGATCTTATCAGCAGGCACAGACAAACCTCTCTCTTTGTTCTTTTTTTTCCTCTCTTTTTAACTTTTTTGTTGTTTTGTTTTGTTAATGACCTCCTAAGCCAAATTCTGCAGACTATAGCAGACCAGAGACCCCCGGCATATGAACTTCATCTGGCATGTGGATGGCAGAGCCTCCTTGCCCACACCGATGTCCCCTGGTGCTCTGCCAGCCCCTGGGGAGGGGGGATGTGTGTGTATGCTGACAGTCCTCTGCACTCTCTCCAAGCATCCAGGTTTCAATCCCAGACTGCCTAAAACATATTCAACTGAAAGCAAATATCTGTTTAAATGCTGCTGTATGATGGGAGGTGGCCCTGATCACAAGCCAGCAAGAGGAGAAAGTCAGCAGTGAGTTTCTGGGAAGACCAGACAGCAGGATTTTACCCTTATCCCAGTTAATTTACACCAAAATGGAGAACCAACTCAATCCTGGCCAGATACACACAGGAGGAAAAAGTATGATGGCTTCAGGTCATCGGTGACTACAACCGTGGAATGGGAAGGTGATATCTGTGGTCCCTAAATGTGCACCCCAGTGTGTGGCATGATCCCCATGCGCTGCATGGAGGTGGTGGAGCTGCCCTGGCCTGGGGGAAAGGGCTGTGCCTGGCTCACACAGTTGGTTTGATCCATCAGATCAGACTTAATTAGAAAGTCCTTGGAACTGGAAGGCACACGTGGAAGGGAGAGCAGGATGAAGGATGGCACATGGAGCCCCATCTGGCTTGAAACAATTAGAAAGTGTCTCAGTTGCTGGGTTTGCCACAGGAATATTCCACTGCTGCGACCCAGCAAACTCTTCCTGCTCTGGCTTATACAGAAGCAGCTGCTTAATCTGACATAGCTGCCCATATGTCACTAAAGTTGTGGATGTTTAAAAGCTGGCATGGCCAGGTAGACATCTTGCGCTGAGCTTAAGCCTTCATTCAAAAACCCCAAACAGCCCTTTTCCATGTTTTCATGCTACAAACTCAAAACTGTTTAAGAGTTTCTATAATAATCATGTCCCTTCTTTGCTCAGGGACCCTTCCAGTTCAAGCGGGTGAATGGTGCAGCTCTGCGCTGGGTCCTGGAGGTGCCATGGAGGTGGTGGCGCTTGGTGGCAGTGCCACTCAAGCATCCTGCACTGCCCACTTCCACGCAGTGACTCATGTGCATGGGACAGCTTAAAGCTGCGCTTCTATACACTTTCTCCCACTCGTTTCTGTGTGCCTGGGGGGTGCTGGTGGCAAGTTTCAAATGTAGAAACCATAAATCAGTGCTCAGCACTTGGAATAATATCGATATAAAGAATTATGGGGTCTTGGGGAAGGGGGTGACCAAGGCACAGCCACTAACAGATGCAGTATAGAAATATGGCTAGAAGACTGTTCTCGCAGCAGTGGAAGAGCATGCCCTGTGGAGAAATAAAGTCTGCGTTTGGCAGATCAATGTCTTGAAAGTTTGGACTTTCTCCAGTGATGTGATTTCTCAGAGGTGACCAAGCCTTGGTACAGCAACTCGACCCAAGTCCTGCCAGCACTACGAGTTGGCTCAGCTCTCATCCAAACAGTGGCTCCAGCTGGTCTTCAAAGAAGAAGAAAATGAGAAAAGGAAGGGAAGGAGATTTGATAATTAAGAACAACTCCCCAGAGAAGTTCATAGAAAGTATTGCCTTGGACTTTGCCTTGTGAAACCACAAATGAGCTGGACTAGAGATGGGCATCAAAATGAGGTTGCTGTGGGGAGAGGAGCATCTCTCTTAGTATGCACTTCACCTCCTCTAAGGTGGCCACAAAGGGTAGATCATTGATGCCCAGCAGTGGCAGATCCTTGCAGTGATGAGAGGGGCCCTGTGGGAGCTGCAGATAAGGAAAGGCTGGGGACAGGAGCCCTGCCAGGAGCCACCAGCGGTGGCCCTGCTGTCCCAGGGAGCCCTAGTTTGGTGGTTTCGGCCAGACCATTCCTATGTCTTTGGGATGTGTTAACTGTGAGCTTGCCTATCCCCCATTTAGCTGTGGGTTGGGGACCATGGTGGCAGAGGACATCTCTGAGGCTGGAGGGATGCTGACCACAACTGAAACTTGCAGAGATACACTATGGACCAGCTGAGCTTCCTGCTCTACACTGGGACATGGCCAGTGGGACGCCAGTGGTGGGACACCGCTATGCTAGTGGCAGCAAGCCCGTCCTCAGACTCTTCCATCTGATGTGGGTTTTACCCTGCCTGCCTCCTGCAACCCAGCTTCTCGGTGGGGCTCCAGGCAGCAAGAAGAGGTTAGATGTCCCTTGGCTTCAGCCTTGTGGAAATGAGCTCATGGCTCTAAGCTGGTCACGCAGCTCCCTCTATAGTCAGTGGAGAGAGACAGGGGACTGGTCCCACGGTCCCTGTCACCAGGGGCTCTGCTCTCCTCTCCAGGCAGCACAAGGAGCCAAAGGGGTTCAGCTGCGTTACTGCGTGTGCGTGCCCCCACCAATGCCCGCAGCTGGGTGGGAAGAAAACCTGCATCTGCACCCATGAAATCAAGGTCTGGAGGTTGAGCCCATGGGGACAGCACTCACCCTCTCTCTGCTTGAGCCCAAACTGCCTCCAAAATGCGAATGTCAAAGCCTTGAGCCTTTGTGGGCACAAGCCAGGACAGGCAGGTAGGCTGGGAGTACTTTTGGGGGTTTTTGTTTTATTTTGGGGTTTTTTTTTTCGCACAAGCCATTAAATAATCTTCCAACTGGGATGGAGCCCGACAGGCTCGGCATGGGTGTGGGGCTGCAACAGCGCAGGGCAGGCAGGCGACGCCATTTTTTACCAAAACATTGAACCCTTATGCCTGTGACCTCTCCAGGTGCCAAATCCTGCCCCTCCACAAGGGGTTTATACACTGGCAGCCTCAGCGCAAGTGCATTCATAACGCGTTATCGTTTGTCATCTTTTCATCAAAAAGTGTGTAAATCCTTTCCCCGAAGTGCAGAGCTGTTTTACAGCCAGGCTATAAAATCCTGCAGAGTCTCTGTTCCAATAGAATTACATTAGTGCCAATAATCTGGCAAATATCAGAAGTGAATTTAATCAAAAGAGCTAGCACCAGAGCCCTGATTTATAGTGGCCCGCGACAACATGGAGCAGACAGAGGTTTGCAGGACCCAGATGTGGAATTTCACTTGCAACATCACGGGGAGCAGAGGGAAGGCAGAAGGAATGGGAAGCAGGGCTTCAGCGTTCTGGGAGCTCTTCACGGTCTCACAAAAATCAGCGAGAAAAGTGGAGCAGTTCACCCTTGTTCTGAGTTTTAAAAGATGAACACGCAAAATTTCTTGTATCTGGGGTTTTGTTGTTTCTCAGGACAGCCCACGCACCTACGGGTGTGCGCAGCACCGGGGTTTCGACCAGAGCAACGAGCACCCTATTCCAGCACCCGCCGGGGTGAGCCCATCCACCCCCCGCAGCAGAGGACCGGCGCTACCATCGGACTCCTCCAGCCGGAGAGTCCCCGGCCGGGGCCGCGCAGAGATCGCTTGTGCGGTCTGACCTCAAAGCGCCTGGGGAGCCCGAGCCCTTGCTTGAGTAACTGGTGTCCCTGGGTTTGCCTGGCCACCCACCCGCAGCAGTCCCAGCCCTTCCTCAGCTCCCAGCTCCAGCCTGGCAGGCTCTGGCACACACCCAGCGTTGCCACTTCATGCAATATCCCTGCTCCATCTGTCAATTCCTTTGCATGTGGTTTGCAGACTTCATGCCATGCTCTGCCTGTTGCGTGGCTCGGTGACAGGGCATCTCTGATTCTGACAACTTTTTTGCTTTTATCAGTTTTTGCAAGAAAATAACTGGAAGCAAACACACGGGCAAGGACCATGGCACGGCTGCATCGCTTTTAACCATCAGGGTAGAAGTTATCCTTAAAACCCAACCTCTTATGCCCTCATCTGTGCTGTTAAGACAACTTCAGATCATTAAAAAAATCTTTTAATTAAAAATTATTATAGGCTTGGCTATTAGAAAACCAACCAGCCCTCTGTCTGGGCAGGAGGGCACTGCTCAGCTCCACTTTCTGCTCACGTTTTGCTGCCTGAGCCTCACACCATGCCCTGCAACACACACAAAACTTTGTGGCATTTTCTTTTTCTCCGAGTTAAAAAAAAAAAAAAAAAAGTAGACATCGTGCAAACATTTCTACAATGTGATATTGTTGCATAAATACCAAAACCAACCCTTTAAAATAATGCAGCTCACGCCTCTCTAATTTTCTGGCATTAGATGCATGGTGAATGGAGGTACGCAGCCTAGTGCAGAGGATGGAGCGAGAGATGAGAAACCCAAGTGAGAGGGCAGTTTAGCTGGACGTGTTTGTTAGGCTGAATTAATGGAGCTGAATGAACACAAAAATGTTTTGAGCAGCTTTTTCATGGAACATTTGCTGTGAGTTCGCCCGAGCTCGTGCACGCTTGCCAGGGTAGTTGAGAGTTCTGCGTGCTTCCTTGGCAGCTCTCTGCCGGCTCACGAGGCAGCGGTGCTCTATTATATCCGTGTGTTTCCATGTGTTAGGTGTAGGACGTGAACGGAGCAGCGCGGTGGTTGAAAGAATCAAGTCTTAACAGAGGAAACACAGTCTGCTGGGTGAGATGAGACGTCAGGCAGTTGTGAGGGAGATGGCAGATGCTACAGGATGGTTAATTCCTTAATTCTAAACACATTCGGTCGAGATGAGACTCCTGGAGAGTTTTGCCCGTCGGCAGATGGCTTGGTGAGATGACAAATTAATATCGTTATCAATGGAGAAACGGCTGAAGTTGTTAGATGGTGGGGTTTGTTTTTTAAAAATGCCTGTTGTCAACAATCATTTCAACAGTCCCTGAATCAGGGAAGAAAAATAGAGGGAACATAAAATCCCCTGTGTCATAAACACAGCTCAGGAAAACGAGTTTTCAAAGGAATGCCTTTGCTGTAGGAAACTTCATTTCGCCTGCTTTTGTATAGGACGATGGATTACGCCAACAATAAACCGTTCCAGCTACTGTGAAATTGTGCTAATAGCCTGCGAGTCGGGGAGCTGTTCATGCACCAGCATATTTATTACATACCTTTGTATCTGTTAGCTCCAATAGCCACATTTTTGTTATAAACCATGGGGGGTTGGAGACGTATTTAAATTTGGCCATCTCAAATTTCAAGAGCAGGAGCGGTTGGAGAAAGCAGGGGGATGAGAAAAGGACAATTGCAAAGAGCATTTAATAGAGTGAATGACCCAGTGACTGGGAAATTCAGCCTTAAAACACTGCGGAACGCCTCACAAAAGCCAGCACCCATCTTCCTGGGTGCTTGTGTGGGGAAACTGAGGCACAGCATGGCTCTGAGGTTTCGCACCCGCAGGTACCACCCACCTATGCTACGCTTTTTGGGTAAGACCATCATGCTGACACTTCTCTGGCCCCGGAGAGGTCAGCAAGAGTGAGGGGCCAGGGGCCAGCAAGGATAGAGGGACAGGAGAGGGGGAGCAGGCTGCCTCGCCAGGGAGGAGAGCTGGGAAAAGCAGGAGCAAAGAAGGTCCTGGGAAATGCTGGGGCCACTGGGACAGAGAGGGTTAAGGATGGACATCACTGCCAACGCAGGGCAGGGGCTGTCTTTTCCCAGGATGGAAAAGCTGGGGATGGGAAGGGGATGGGATCTGCCCTACCCTCCAGGCAAGCACGCCCTCCCTGCTCCATGCTCCCGGTGCTGATCCCAGAGGACTGGAATCACTATGGATGCACAGTGATCCCATGGCTGGGAAAGAGCACTCCTCTCCCCCAAATCCCACACATCCCCCGGAGCCCCTGTCCTGGGGAGGCAGCTGGGATAAGCCAGAGCCCTGGGAAGGAGTTAACTGTGCTTGGGGAGGCGTGGGAATTCCCCCCACCACCCCAGCATCCCAAGACTCTTTCTGGGAAGCAGGAAGGTAAATGAGAATCAGGCTCTGGACATTAGCAAATGCTTCTGCAAGCACACCAGTCCCCAAGGGTGATGGACACCCGCCTGCATCGCTGCCCGGCCCCGCTCCAGGAGAGCCCATGCCTCAACAATTTCCCTTTGCCTCAACCTAATGCTCTGTTTCTTCGGCTGCGACCCGGTCGTGAAAGCAGAAATACGAACTTTATTACAACACATATCTGCTCAGGACCGGGGGGCAAGGCACGGGCGTGCACAGCAGGCAGCTCGCTGCTGGAGCGGGGGGGTCCGGCCGGGATGCTGGGTGTTGGGACAGGCGTGGAAGTGGCTCAGCCCCCCTGCACCCCTGTCATCTGATTTCCTGGATCCCAAAACGGCAGCTCCTCTCCCCCCCGAGCCATGGGGGCTTCACATCCCACCAGCCCGCACTCCGGCTGAAGCTGTAGCTTGTTAGCAGCCTCAGCGCAGGGCGGGTCAGAAATGTCTCGTTGAAATAGTTTTTACAAGGTGAAAAAAGGGGGAGTAGGGCTGTCTAAAGAAGCGATTTCTTTTTCTGCTTTGGCAAAGAGTCTCTGTTTTCAGTGGAAAAAAAAAACAACCACATCATGAAGAAGCGTTTTCATTAAAAAAATCGAAAATGCTGAAGACCCATAGCTTTCCAGCCAAAAATACCCAGCTCGGGCCAAAAAGCTTTCCATTTCTTGTTGAAATGAGTCTTCAGAGAGAAAAGAGCTGAAGCTTTCTGCGGGAAACCCCAGCATCTTCTAATCTGGCTTTTGAATGTTTGCTTGATTCCTTTAGCTGCATCTCAGGTTCAGGATTTATATCTCTTCCAGCAGACAGCTGAGAGTTAAAAAAGTTCATTTGCAGGATTTGCTCTTATTGCTGCTCCCTCCCCAGCTGAAGCCCCGCTCACCTTCGTGTCCACTGCAGGAGAAGAGGAAACCTCAAAAAACTCCATTTGCTGAGCTCAAAATAAAATTGTTTCCCATTTTACTGTTCTTGCCTCGTCTGGAGGAGTGGAATGTTTTGTGCGTGGGTTAAGCGCTGCCTGCGGGAGCAGGAGACGGGTGTTTGGAGGAGGCTGATTTACAGATGCTACACCTCACCCTGGAGTTGGGATTTTGTGCAATTCTGCCCTTACATATGTGATGACCAAGTTGGCTGTGGCTATCGGAGCAGATGAAGCATGATTTCTAAGTGATAAAACCTGAAATAGTTTAAAGTCACCCTCAGCAATGAGGACTTTTTGTATTTCAGTGGCTTCATCCTCACCAGGAGGCTGGGAGACCAGGGAGAGGTGATGGCAGGGAATGTGGGGGCAAGAAAAGTCATTTCAAGGGCTTGGATTGGGAGAAGGAGGAGCAGGGGTTTGGCGAGAGCAAGAGCTGTGAAAACAGGAGCAGCAGGAAGGGATTGGAGAAGAAGGAACTGTGTGGTCCCGGCCATCCCACCCGAAACCTGGTACCTTTGCAAGCCTTGCGGTGGGAGATGGGCTTGCTGAGGTCCCGGTAGAAGCCCTCCTTGCAGTAGTGGCAGTGCCGCCCAGCAGTGTTGTGCCGGCAGTTCAGGCAGACGCCGCCGCTCTTGCGCCCCGACAGCTTGTAGAGCTCCATGTTGAAGCGGCACCGCCGGGCGTGGAGGTTGCAGTTGCAGGCTGCGAGAGGCAAAGAGCGGAGACTGTCAGCGTCTGCACCCGGCCACGGAGCTGCCAAACCCTGGGAGCCCGTGTGCGTGGGGCTGGGCACCCTCAAAGTCCTGCCCGGGGTGCCCCACTGCAGTGGGGTGTCACAGGATGGGGTGCTCTGGTGGCACCTCTGGCTATGGAAAGCCATCTGCTAACTCACATCCCTCCTTGATCAGTGCTATGTGGTGAGCTCAGCTTTTTGGAGGGGAAGCTGAGGTCACCAAGACCTTGTTTCACCATCAGGAGTTGCAACAAATATGCCTTTTGCCTCAATGGGAATTAAAAGCTGGGTGCAGGCAGGGCTGTGAGGGCAGGGACCCCATCTGTGGTTAGGGAACAGCAATGCACAACTCCCCGGCTGCTCCTCAGCTTTGCTGCAAGCGTTTTGCCCTGTGTGAGCACCACTTGTCTCCCTTCTCATCTGCTCTCGTGCTGTGGTGCCTCATATTGTGCTACTGCTTGGTACAAAGTCCCCCCAAACTGCTGCAAAACCCCCCCCACTTCCCAACACCCCGGGAGCTCCCTCTGTCTGCCCCCAGGGAAAAAGGGGTTTCCAACATCACCTGCCCGACATTCCCACTCTCGCCAGTCCCAACACACGTGTTTTTGAGCTCTAAATATCATTTCAAGTCCTTCCTGGCTAGCTTCTTCCCTGTCTTTCCTCCCCGTGCTTGGCACCCGTAGCACAAGGCTCTGTAACGCATCTGCGGCCCTGAACACGCCGTTAAAACCTCACCTCGGTCTCCTCATCTCTCATCCCACCGCTGGGACAGGGCTCAGTTAGGCAAATACCAAAAAGTCCCTGTCTGCTTTGATTGCATGTGCTGTGACTGAACCTGCCAGGAGATGTCCAATTTCTCCACCATATGCAGCCTAATGTCAACACAGGGACTATTTTAACAAGGGGCCTTTGCAAAGGACAACTTAAGGACTTCAAAAGCTCGACCCCTCGCCTGCCTCTCTCCAGAGCTGTCACAGGAACATCAAGAAGCAGTTGCTGGGGCTCTGTGCTTTGCTGAGAATTTTATAGCTTGTTTTCTTTTCCCTTTGCTTTTATTTGCTCTTCACCCCCGAACAATGCATCTGTGCTACGCCAACCCACTGCTGGGCCTCTTGGCTCGGCACGAAGGTGTCACGGCTCTGGGCTTGTCACCTTCCTTTAGAGCAGAGACATCTTAATCCCTCATTCCTTCCTGTTTACCTTATGCCGCTTGCTCAAGACAAAGATGTGCTATATTTGTTTAATTATCAAATTTCAGCTCAGAAAATTACAGTGCAGTTCCGGATTATTTATCAGGAACAATCCCCAGCTAACTCATGACGTGAAAGCAAAGGG
The DNA here is from genome assembly GCA_013399095.1 of Psophia crepitans. Taxonomy (NCBI): domain Eukaryota; kingdom Metazoa; phylum Chordata; class Aves; order Gruiformes; family Psophiidae; genus Psophia; species Psophia crepitans. The sequence goes on from VWZZ01000311.1 coordinate 222,750, forward strand.
GAGAGCAAAATCCTCTGGATATGTCCGACCAGCGGGATGGAGATTGCTCTCTCCATGCTTTGCAATCTGAATTCCTCTGGCTGACGTGGTGAGGCCCAACCTCATGTCCCCACCAAACGCTAGAAGAGCAGGAGAAGCGGCCACCAAGGCGCTAATGGTGAGAAGAGTGGCCTGAGAGCGGTTCGCCAGCCGTGAGAAAGTGAGATTCCTCACACCGAGTGGGTCCACAACTTTGGGCTGCGGTTTGCCTCTCATTAGATGAGCCCACTAGCCTGCGGGTGCATTTGTCATCTCCCCAAAGAGGCAATGACCATCAAGGAGATCGGAGACACAGCTCTTGCATGCAGAGGGAAATTGCTGCTTTTAAGATCTGGCCTGTCCCACAGACACATTTGCTGACGCTGCAAGCGCATTTAAACAGCCCGTTTGCATCTAAAAGAAGCGCGGGAGCATGCATGGGGTGCTTTCTGCGTCCTCCCTTGTAGGTTTTTCCCCTTTCATCTTAATCTCGGGAAGAGGACTTTGTGCTTTGCTCGGAGCGCCCCAGCAGCCGCTCAGCTATGGTATTCCCCTTTTCTCACGGCGTGCCGAGCAGCCCCCGCCAGCACGGCGGCTCCGCCGCAGTCAGCGCTGTACAAATAGGGGATTAGAGGTGATTCTTGCCCTGCAGAACGTGTGAGCTAAGCTTTCGGGAAGGCGGTGGTGGTTTTAAAGTCCCAATCCTCGTTTTACAAAGAGGCGACCAAGATGCTGAGATTAAACCCTTTTCCTGGGCAGGCAGGAGGCACAGGGCTGAGAGCTGGTCCCTCCGCTAAGGGCAGAGCTTTCCTCCAAGCACGGGTGAGCTGAGAGGTGCACCAGGGCTGCAGCATGAAGGATGTCCTCTCGGCCACAGTTGACCTGCGTCAGCGTCAAAGCCTCAGGACTCGGCTCAAACAGAGGAAAACGAGATCTAAAGTCCCTCAGTTTGAGGGTCTGTCATCGCTGCTGTAGCCTGTGACCACGCAGGCACATGTCCATCGTTCAAAGCCTAGAGACTCACTCGCAGCTCTGCCTTTGGTGCTACAAACCACGAGATTTAGTCCCTGTTCACCAACATGAGGAGACATTTCTCCAGGGGGGTGGCACGGCCTCAGGGAAGACTTAGTTCTTCCTTGAAGCTGGCAGAAATGTGTGTTTTCCAAAGAGTATGAAAGCCCACCTCCTCCTAAAACTTGTATTTTAGGAGAGCTGGATGTGGTACTTGAGTATTTTGCAAGATTGCATTGGCAAATCCCTTTTTAAAATTCAAAGCTGAGCCCACCCGAAGAGTGAGCGAAAATCTTTGCATTTCTTTGGGTTGCTTGATAAGCAGAAATGTTTTTACAAAGCCAGGAAAGCAGAACTCCTGGGATTTTCTCAAGATCTTTGCAAATATTTTGGCTGGTCCCACCACAGCAGAGCTGCTCAGGAACAGGAAGGAGTAAGTGGAGTGTGCAGAGCTGCTCGCAGCCCTGCTCCCAGGACTTTACATTGATCTTCCAGGGATAGGAAAATCCTGTGTCTGGAGAAGAGAAGAAGCTGAACCTCACAAGAGGCTACAAGTTCCCCAAAACAGCCATCCCTGTCCTCATCCAGAGCAAATGAGCTAAAGATTGTGTATGTTGGTGGAGCCCCTCCCCATGCCTAGCGTCCCCTGAGAGCTCCTCGCAGCACTGCAAGCAGCCAGGGAGTGACGGCCACCCCTCCACCACGACTTCTCAGCTTTTTTGGCTCTCTCAGCTTAGCCTTGGCTCCGTCCCCTCCTTCCACTTGCATTCTCAGGGAACCGAGGACATCCGCGAGGCACCAATTGCCTCCTAACCCCATGTGTGTGGGTGCTTTTCCATCATCCACCCCTTCCCAATCCACCTGTTTGTGCAGACAGAAGGGGGCAAACTGCCCCAAGGAGGGTGGTTTTAATTGAAATTTCTGTGCTCACCCTGAGCGCTTGGGTCCTAAGTGGCCCGTGCTGTGCACTGCTGGCCACCAGCCAGGGCTAGCTGACAGCTCTGTCTGTAGCCTGATGTGTTTGCAGATGCCCAATGGGAGAGGCTTGGTCTGACCAAAGGAAAATAGCCATCCTATTTTTTCCTGACAATAGCGCATAGGGTGGAAGAATTATGGCAATGCAATAAAGGACCCATCTAGGCGTCAGAAAGTCCTTGCTGGGGACAAGGCTGGGACACATCTTGATGGGATCCATCACGCTGGTGCTACAGCCTCAGAGAAAATTGGCGGTGGGGGCCCAGAGATGCTGAGTGTGGGCAATGCCTGGGCACGCTGCTGTCACTGGGAGCCTGGCTGTTAGGACCGGCAGGGACCCAACAGCAGGTCATGATGCTTTTGGATCCCACTTCGAATCTGTGCGCAGTCCCCGGGTGCTGCGGGCAGGGCATGTGGCTTGTCTGGACACATTTTCCCTGGACAGAGGAGCTCAGGAAAGACGGCTCCCGCCCACCCTCTCCCTCGGCTGATGGTTAATCCCCTGCTGTGCTAAAGCGTTTTGCCTCGTTCCTAACATGAGTTGGCCTGGCTTTAATTTCCAGCCTGTGCTTCTTGGGTTGAATTTCCCTGCTACAGTAAGTGGCTCTTTAGCAACCCGTCTTTCCTTTCTATGAATGCCTTCACCGGCTGTAATAAAAGTCACCTCCCAATATTAGCATCACCTACGCTCCTCACGCTTTCCTTTTCAGATGGTGGAGAAGACTTCCCTGCATGGGCTGCAGACGCAGTGCAGACCCAGCTATGGACAAAACATGTGCCCTCTCTGATGGAAGGTTTTGGCTCCAGCTGGTCTACTAAGCTCAGCTCTGCTGTCTCCTGCTCTCTTTTTTCTCTTATTTTGCCAAGGACCTCACAAGCCTTTTGTTCACTGACTTTATTGCGCACAGATGTACAGAGCTTCATCAAACAGTCTCTACCTGGGCCGCCAGGCTCTGATATGAATAACGAGATAGCACTTAAATGCAGACGTTCAGAAACCTGGAGAAGGTTGGAACAGAAAAGAGGAAAGCTGTGGTTTGGAGCCAGGTGAAGAAACTACAGCAGAAGCATCTCTGCATTAAAAACAGTGACTTGGTCAAATGAATCCATCGAAGAAGGTCAAGGCAGGCAGGATATTCCATTTGGGAGTATGAAAGGAGATACGTGAATGGGAGGCACAGGCTGGAGCTGTGCGGTGAGAGCTGTGGTTGTGGTCTTTTGTGCTGCTGCCGTGTCCCCCGGGCCCCGCGTCCCAGTGCCCTGTGTCTCCCAGGACGCATTCCTCTCCGCGGTTTTCATTCAGCAATGACAATGCTGCCCTTTCAAAAGACCCCACCCTTCTAAAACTTATATTTTGGCAATTTTCAAAATGCAAATTGCTTTTTAAACAAACGAAAACCCCGAAACATTTTGTTTTAATTTTTGCAAACAATAATTCGGGGGAAGGGGGAAGGGGAAGGGAAGGATAGAAGAAGCCAGAGGCTGAAAGTAATCTCTAAATTTGACTTGACTTTATGAATAGTCTCAGTCTCCTTAAAATTGACCTTTTCCCAGATAAATTTTTTTTTGCCAGAAAATTGCTAGCTCAGCCTGAGCCATTATTTCTCTTCTGCAGGAGCAAGCCTCGCGTGCATCATCGTGGCCGCTGAGAGGGGCACCCTGCCTGTGCACATCTGCAGAGAGGCTTCACTCCCTGCAAATATCTTCAGGGATATTATTTTTGAGGTCCATATTGGTTAAGGAAATAGTCACCCTTTAAACCAAAGAGAGGGGACAATGGAGGTGGAGCAGCCAGAGCCAGCAGAGACCTGTCTGCCTGCTGGGCTGGGAGGTAAAGAGAAAGCCCCTATGGAGACAGCAGGAGGGTGTCCGTGGTCCCCTACAGCACTGTGTCCTTTCAAGGCTGGTGCTAGCTGGCTTGAGGTTTTGGAGTAGCTGGGCATGAGCCTGGAGCTGCTGGACAAGCTCCTGCACTGTCGCACGCTGACAGACCCCTCTGGTGCAGCACGGGCTGTGATGCATTGGACTATCAGAACCATGCCTGGTGAGTGATCCCGGGTGGTGTGGCCCTGCAGGGATGTCCCATGGGATGCATGGACACTGCCCAAGCTAGGGAGGGGGTTTCTGTTCATGCTTGCTGCAGCAAAATGCCAAAGCGTGGATGAACACCGGCCATGGTGGCAGCGAAGTCCTGCGCAGTACAGTCACCATGCCTGGCCCCGGAGCTTGGAGCCGTCGTGACTGAGCAGCCAGATCCAGCTCTGCTGGCAGGGCAGGCGGCCCCACGCTCGCCCGTGTGGCTTGGTGCCACCCACCACAGACCCAGCTGGCCAACACCAAACAAAAACGTTTGCTCAGGAAAATTCATTTGCATGTGCTGTTAAGTCTGAGTAAGGAGGAGGATTGGAAATTGGTTTGGTTTGCTCGAGCTAATCCACCGAAGGGGAAATCCATCAGGGTGTTGTGGCTGTGAGGGGGAGACGCAGGGTCTGTGCCAGGCCCCAGGTTTTCCTGACGCTTGGAGCAAAAAGACAGAGGAAAGTGTGCGTGCGCACCACAAAATGTGCAGCTATGGCTGGCATCGCCCGTGAAACCGGAGCCACAGAACTGACTTGCAGCAAAAGCAAGAGTGCACTGGTGGTGGGGGAAGGAAAGTTCCCTCCTTGCTGATGCATCCCAGAGACCCCCTCACTGCCCCTCAACACTCCGACCTGTTCCCCACGAGGCAAAATGTCTCTTGCCCCTCTCCACCCATGAGAAACACCCCTGAGAGCGAGGGAAGGCCAAACTTCAGATGTAGGTGAAGTGAGAAAGAGGGGTCCTGGGGAGAAACACACTAAGAAAATCTTTCTGGTGGCATAAAAAGGGATTGGGGAACCGAAGACTTTTCCATGCATGAAAAACCTGAGGAAAGGCAATTCTGCGAAAAAGCTCTGAAGAAGATGACATCAGAGTGACCCAGGATCTCCCTGGGGATGCTGCACACCGCAAGTGCCCTGCATTTCCCACTTTACCCGTTCCCAAACCCGTGCATGCCCCAGGGACCAGGAGGTTCTGAAAACGTCCTCCTGTCAATGCTGGTTCTGCAAAGTATAACAATGCCTTTACGCCTGCCTGAGATTTCCAATGATAAGACTCTCATTTTCTTTTATGTAAAAAAAATGCCAAACTCACTGTTTGGGCTGAAATGTTTGAGACCTGGTGTCTGACTCAGGCTGAATATTTCTGGAAAAGTTCCTGCTAAAATGATTCAGCTGCTAATGAGAAACAAGGCTAGTGAAAAATACAGTGTTGTGCCAACATTAACAAATTTGGGGATTTCTTAAAGAAAATCTATTGCCCTTATATTTAAGGCCAAGGCTTAAAAAGAAAACCATTGCTCCCTGGTAGGGATGTGTCCTTTGGTGTCTCTAATAACTGCTCAAGCTTGGCCAAGGCTTTGTAAGTCACTGAAAAACAGGGGACATGTTCAGTCAATATTGATGGAGTTCTGCAGCTAAATTCCCTGAAGATCTTATTTTGACTGGCCAAACCAAGCTCAAAACCAAGTGGTGTCAACCCTTCTGCCTTTGTTACAAGATTCACCTCCATACATCAGACCTCCCCAACAGCGACGGTCATCAGCAGGCCCATCAGCCGGAAGGGTGAACTTTCAGCAGATGCTTGGGAGTGGATAGGAGAAGCAAATGCTAAACAGCAGAGCTTGATGGAAACAACCATGAAAGTGTTTTGGGGATTGCCCTCACCTCAGCAGATAGTAGGGGTAAACCAGGTACGTTCATGGTAAACCAGTTGTCCATCAGCCATCAGCACCCGTAGCCAGTCCTGCTGTCAAAACTGGGCAGCAGGAAGTTTGGCAAAGCCAACAACCTGTACGTGGCCTCTGGCATGTGGTTTTGAGAACGGATACAGAGAGAAAGTCCAGAGCTGCTCACGGATCAAGCCCAAAAGAGGAAAGAACAAGTCCCATCAGCTCAGCTGCTGAGGGTTACTTTGTCAACACTCACAATTATCAACAGTGCTGTGAGACCAAAGCTTTTCCCAATAGCACAAGATCCCTTTGGAGAGCACCCGGCAGCTGCTGCAAACCAGGCACGGTGGCTGCTTGTCCGCCCCTCCAGCCCCGCCATGCCGTGGGAGCTGGTTCCAACAGCGACAGACACTACTCACAACTTAACCTGTGACATGAACTTGTCTGACTGCTCTGATATATGTTTTTATTAATTTCAGGGAGGGAGATATTTTCATAACTGCTTCCACTTTTATTAGTTCCAGACTGGACTGAAGCACTAAAATCTCACTAGGTATTTCCTGGCTGTCCACATGGTATTTCTGGCCCCACAGGAAGCATCAGAGGAGCAAGAGCAAGACTTATTCCTGGGAGATTTACAGCTCTGAGATGTTCAGATTATGAACCAGATTTTAACAATCTCTGAGCAGTGGAGATCTCGCTATTGCTAACCGGCACACGTGGCAAACAGCTGCTCACAACCAGCAAGGTCCCACTGGTCTGTGTATTCCTGCCTTGAACCTTCGGGGACATCTCCAGTGACCTGCGATGGCTCCTTCAAAGCCACCAGGCTGCTGACTGTCTATCAACAGGCAACGGGGATGGATGAGAAACCTGTGGGCCTGTTGTGTTGCATTGAAATACTGAGATTTGTGGCAGCCTCTAACCCAAGGCATTTTATCCCAAGACAAAAGCAGTCTTACTCAATACAGGATGCAAATCACAAAGCAAGCCTAGCCCTGGTGCAGCACACACAGACTCAAAGTGCCTGGAAATGGGTTGTGAATTGCCCTTGATTCCTCCAGGGGGTGGTGGGAGGGAACACACGCTGCTCTTCAGCAGAGACTGAAATGGGGTCTTTTTCCATCTAGAGCACCTCTGAAAGATCTCTGGAGATGAGGGCTTCAGTGTTGTAGGCTACATAATGAGCCTGCCTCAGCAGGGACTGGAGGAACCACCTCTGAGGGATGACAGCTCCAGGTGGACCTCACATGGGGGCTGACCTGTGCCTGGGAAGGACACGGGCTAGAGCATATCCCAGGCTCTCCTGTCCTGCACTGAGACTGCCAGCACATTGCACCCACTTCAGGTCCCAGCATAGCTCTTGCAGGCACATGCTAGGTGATCTAGCAAGAGCTCCCTTTTCTTCAGTAGCTGTGGGATGTTCTCTGCAAATCAGGTATCACACAGGAAGTTTGCAGATAAGCTTCAGCCTGTAAAGAGCTTAATTAATTTATTTTTTGAGAAAGGAAGAGTCAAGAAGTGAACTCTTCATTTCAGTTTGGGAGATTACACCAGCCTGTCATCAGCTTCCTTTATTTAATTGCACTATCCAAACCCAGCCTCCTGAGGTTGTAAATACTTTGAAATTAATTGTTTGCATCCTGTAATTCATCCAGATGCCATCTGAAGGCAGGAGCTGAGGGGAGAGCTCACCCGACAACCTGTAGGTTATCAGAGAAAGCACAGCCACCGGCCCCTGCTCTGCCCACCCCAGCCCAACCAAGGGTGCTCAGTAAGTGTCAGTGTTTATTTGGAGTCTGAAGAGAATCCACTTGGGAACAATTTATCCACTTAGGCTCTGGACTTGTGGTTTCCCTCTTATCTGGTACAGATCTCAGCAGCAGCTTTCCTCCAGCCGCTGTGGGGCTTGTGGTACTTTGCAAGCAGACATTTCTCCTCTCTCTACCCCACACCATGGTCCTTACCTCCTACCTGTGCAGTCTGCTAACCTCAACCAGCAGTTACGAACTGCTGCAGGTTGAGCAGATGCTTTCTAAGGTACCAAAATCGGCATCCCAGTCTCCAAGCGCTAGGTCTCATCAATACTTTTGTATTTCTGCCTTAAAACCAGAGCTCTGCAGCTCGAAAGGAGGGCATGTATCTGATCTCTGCAGGCTTCAGAGTGATGCTCCAGGCCAGACCACAGGGCAGGAGCCAGCACACCCAGTGCACCAGCCATCGCTGCCCCAGCCCGAGACATTTTCCTGTACGTTTGCCTACGTTTCTGATGCAGGAGTGTATCAGCCACTTAAGGGTTAATGTCACAGCAGAAACAGATATTGAAAGAATTTGCACATTTAAGGCAAAGGTTTCTCAAAATGCCAAACGCCTGATCATGCAACCAACTCAGGAAAGAGTCGAAAGATTTTAAAATCTGTATTAAAACCGCTCAGCCTAAAAGGACCAGGGGTACAAATAGCCTCAGCTCTGCTTCCACCACTGCCCCAAGGAGCCAGGAAACTTGGCCATGGTTCCCCAACAGCCGAGGGGTGAAAGCAATGCAAAGCGGTTTTAAACGAGCTCAGGCTGTGATTCCTCCAGGGCAGACCCGGCTCAAAATGGTGCCACTCGCGTGCCCAGTCACTGCCCCTCCGGCTGTGCTAATCCAGCCGCCTGTGAGGTCGGGCTGTGCTGGGCTCTAGCTTAAAACAAACAAAGTGTGTTCAGGAACGTGTTGTGTTTTTTTAACCCTAGATCGTTTCCCAATCTTGTCTGGAGAAGGGCCAGGGGAATTGTTAGACCAGCCCCAGCCAGAGCAGCTACTGGAGGGACCCTGCGGCTGGGAGCTACAGGCTGCTGCCAGAGCCCGTCACGAAGCCGTGCATAACCCGTGGGCAGTCATTCCCCCCAAACCAGCAGCATCCCCTCCGAGGTGACAGAGTCCGGGTCTCTGTGCCGCTGTACCAGAAACACCTCTTTGAAGACCAGCTCTTGCAGGATTTCCCTCTGGAGGCTGAGCTGGCACCGCTTTCTCCTTTAAATGACCTTTTCGTCCTTCCCATCGGTTTGATGCTGCCTTCCCTCCTCTCTGCCAGGATTGCGTTGCCTCATCACCCTAGGGAGTGCCAGTGGCTCCATCTGTGTATTTACACCCTCCAGACCTCTGGACCCCTGTACCAGCAAGGAACAGGGACCCCTGCCCAGAAGACATCATCCTTCTAGGAGCTGGGAAAGGACGTTATGCTGCAGGCAGCTCCCACGAGCAATCTGCAGAGCTGCTGTGTTACAGCATGGACAAAAGCCCTGGGGAGAGGGACGTTTCAAGGGGGTGGTCCCCTCCGTTTTGTCGCATGTTGTGGGCCTGTTTGGGAGATTGTCCCTCCTGTGCCTGTAGACGCTGCACCAGGAGATGGAGCATGGGATGGCTTCGGGAGCACTTGTTGTGGCCTCCTCCCTTTCCCCATGAATTACAAACCTCAGCTTGGCCACTTGACGTGCCAGACAGTAACACAAGCTTGACAGATGACAGCTCTTGGGAAGGGTTTTGGTTTCTCTCCGAGGCCGAGCTGGCTCAGGGGAGCAGTTGGCAGCTCAGCGCATTTGCTTCCACCCAGCAGAGTGGGGCTGAGCATGCTGCACGGAGAGGCTGGCCGTGTGGGCTGTCCCCGCTCCGCGCAACGCAGCCTGGACTCAGCCACTTTCTGCTCCACTGCTCTGTCCCTGGCGAGGAGATGCTCCCCAGCACTACTCTCCTTCCCAGCCTGGAGCCTAGACCAGGAGGGTCAGAAAAACTCATCTCTGCCCGTGCCACCCCTGGCTGCAGAGCCCTGGCTGTGTCTGAAAAGACGTGCAGGTCCAGATAAGAGACCAAAGCCTTGAGTGACTCGGAGCTGCCAGAGCTGACATTGAGACTCACCCATATTTTGAAAAGATTTTTTTCAACCCTGTTATATTAATGAATGCATTTCAAAATAGCTGAGTGCTTCGCAGGACTGGTTTCTTGCACCAGCTGTTGTGCCGTGAAGAACCAGTGTCTTCAAAAGCACCATTGGTCTAAAATAAGTCTTGATCTTCCCTGCATGGTGGGTCCCTCTCTGTTTTTCTGGCAATGAGGATCCCTAATCACTTTGGGCCGGTTCAGTTCACCATCAAACAACCCTGAAAAGGGCCTGAGCTGCTGGAAATCTGCAAAGTGCTCTGCCGAGGCAGGGGTGTACATGGGAAACATCATTCCAGGAGCCTGGGGCTAGGCACCGACACATTGTCTCCCTGTTATGCGAATAAAATGCAGTACATTGCTGCAAATAAATCCCCACTCAATCAGTCCTGCAGTGACTATGAAAACAGGGGCCAACCGCCCCCCCAGCCATGGCCGGAGGAAGGTGGGAAACCGATCACTAGCACGAGTTTGTTCCCTCTGCTCTGCCCTTGCTCCTGCTCTATGAACACCCCAACATTTGGCAGCTGTCTTGACGCCAGAGCAACCAGCAGCGGTCAGCTCTCCCCACTGCCAAGCCCGCTCCTGGCCACCGCTGCCCCTCCCAAGGCACATTCTGCTGGCGCGGGGGCACACACTGCCTGGGCCATCACGGCTGGTGACACACGCAGCTGCACCGTCCCCTTCCCTGAGCTCTGGCACACTCACAACCTCCACCAGATGCAGAGAAGGTCCTACCATGGCTCTGGTACTGATCCCAGTGTAATCCTGGCCAAGCTGCCTAACACCACTGTGCCTCAGTTTCCCTTTCCGGAAGCAGGCACGTGCCTCGGAGGGATCCTGGGAGGTTTTGTTTTGGGAAAGGCTGCGAGTTCTGACAACAGGAGCCAGAACTGTCTGTGAGTCTGCAGAAAGGTGTTAGATGCATTACAAAAATTTAGCTCTAGCTGGGAAACCTCATCAGAGAGGGATTTTAATTCTTCTTCCAAGTCTTCCAAAACCTGAGCTAATGCTGCAACCACACGGTCCTGAACACAAATCCCAGTTGATGGGACACGGATCCACTACCCCACATCAACCCGGACCCTGTACCAGCTCCGGGCCGGCTTTTGAAACGCCAGGCAGGTGTGAAGAGCTGAGGATACTGTGTTTGCTCTGCGATATTCGCTCCTTCGGGCTGGGGACAAAGCTCTCCTTTGTGGCGGTGGCTGAGCCCGGGTAAACAGAGCTATCTTATCGCTGGGATGTTATCGGGGGATCTGAGAAAGAACGAAAACTCCAGCTCATGTGCCTGACCTCCCGATCAGCGTTATCGTCAGCATGGACATGGAAGTATTTCATGGAGGTGTCGGGACAAGTTTGTCTGCCCTGCTCCCCCCAACCGCTGCAGGACGGCGGCTTTCTGCTCCGTGCTCCGCTGCCAGGCTGGGCAGTCCCGGGATCCCCTGCAAGGCACTGGTGTATTTTGTTTTCCTGGAGACTGGGGTTTTATCGAAAGCTGACAGGTTTATCCCACCTTATCAGGGGAGCAGTGCTACTGTTAATGGTTTTCTGTAACAGGCTCTGGGAAAAAATGTTGATTGCTGCCTTGGCTTGAGTAGGTCAGGGACGGTGGGCGGCTGAGGCGGATGAGCACAGCATCCTCTGCCCGCTGCGGGGTCTCTGCAGAAGGCAGCACTGCCATCCCACGCGTGAAGGGGACCGAGATGCACTGTCCTGTGATGTTTAACATCAAGATCCCAGCAACTGTGAACATTAGAAGGTCACATCCCTCTGCAAGGGACCAGCTGTCAGCTCTGGTGTCCCACACACACGTCCATCTGGAACACGGTATCTCACCTTCTCACTTTCCCTCTGATTGCCATGGGATACATTATTTTTCCTTTCACCGACTCCACAGCTGACTAGTGATAGTCTGCAGTGGCTTAAATCTCACCCCAGATGCGGGTCTGGGCTGCTGTAAGTGATGGGCAGCATTAACCTGATCGTTCAGCAGCCCTGGTGCTCCTTAGGTGGCAATATGTCAAGGAGCCTCATGCTCTGCAGGTGCTCATCCTCACAAGCAGCTATTTCCCACTTTTATAAATGGTGAAACCAAGGCATGGAAAGGCTATAGTGTGGGATCATAGAGGTGTTAGGTTTCTTATAGAAAAAAATTGATGAGCTGGAAACACAAGTATCTTTGGGGTCATGGCACCTACTGGGCAATGTAGGGCAAGGACTTCAAGTCAAGTCTCCCCTACTTTAGGCCAATGCTTGAGCATAGTCCTGAGGGCATGGATGGCAAAAATGCTTGGGGAATGAGAGTGTATGGACACACTCTGCCAGCACCAGAGGACTCTCCATGAAGGATGCTCAGCTCCCAGTTCTGCCCAGCTCAGCTCAGTCCTGAGACAGTGTAGGAAGTGATCCCACTGACCCAGCACCACCAAGGATGAAGCAGGCAGACATCTACTCAGTCCTGAAGTAAAGCCACCAAATCTGGCCCTACAGCCGCCCTCGGGCAGGGACGATGCACCTGGAAGTGCAGCAGCACTTCACTGCCCAGCCCAGAGCCTGCAGCTACCTGCACGCTTTTACGGGTCGCTTAGGGCAAACTTTGATGGTGTAAAGTCAAAACACACAGCCCCAGCCTTCCTGAGGCTTTTCTTCTGTTTCTCTGAGGTATTTAATCCAGATCAAAGCTAGTCAAACACAGGGATTTCCCAGCTTTTCTGCTGGGATGAACCCCCCACGCATCCCATGGCCCTGGAACTCCGCTTGGGCCAGGCTGGCCCTTGCTGCTCCTTTCACCCAGGCGGGGGGGCAGGAAAGACCAGAACTGTTTGAAGAGGATGGTTAATCCCCAGATGTGACAGCATTTCTGACAACTGGGCAGGTCTTTGGAGAAGAGCTTGACAGGAATGCCTGAACACACAAAGCTGCACATCCTTTGGGGCAGAAAATGCTGGTTTTGGCTGTGGAAATGGTTTGCTTTTCAGTTTAGCCAAGACTCGAGGAATGGGTGTGCTCTGCAGTGGGGAAGTGGGAGGAGGACACTGGGATCACCCCTTTCCTAACACCACATCACCCACGTTTTCCAAGCTCCCTGCTCTCCACTGGGCTGTCACTATGAAGCCCCTGCCAGCATCCAGAGCTCACATCCACAACCCCAGGGTCACTGCCAAAAACTGCCCTGGGACAGAGCAGGGACTGAGCAATGACAACAAGACAGCCCAGGCCCAAGCAAAGGTGTTGACAGCCTCTGGAGGGCAGGGAGGGAGGAGGAGGGTCGATGCAGAGGGTCTAATGGAGCCCTGGGTGCCCCAGCAAGCCACCTTCTCTCTTGTCCTGGGGGAGATGGGGGCCACCGCACACTTCTGCGCCTACCAGGCAGATTTTATCAGAGCCCTTTAATTAGCTTATCACCGGCAATTAGCTCCACAGCTCAGACTGCCCCGGGCATAGTCTGCAGATCCGGATCCTTTCAAAGGAGGGCTGCAGATGTGTAGACATCCCCGAGAAACCACAGGGCGGAGTGGTGATGCTGGCGATGGCAAAGAGGATGCTCTGAGATGGGCTTATGCCACTCGAGCCAAGGGATGGGCCCCTTGGGCCCTAAAACTGCCCGTGCCACCACCTGGAGAGAAGGTTTCCTTCTGTCCTGGATCTGAGCCAGGTCCATGACCATCCCTGTGGTGACAGCAAGGAGAGAACATGATGAGGTGCCTACATGGACACAGGGCACTGGCAGGAATTGAGCAACATCCCCACAAATCCTGAAGCCAGCCATGAACATATTCCCATCAAAAAATACCCTGAAGTTATGCCTATAGCTTGAATATAACCTGCTAGGGACACTTCTCAGTTCATGTCCAGACTGTCCTGTCCCTCTCAAGTCCTCATGGGAGGGGTCTCTGGATGTATGACCTTGTGTTGTGGCTGGAAACTAGGGGACAGCTGGTCCAGGCCAGCCCTGTGCTGGGGACCGCGTTATGCTAATGGTGCAGAGAGCCAGGCTAAGCTCCCATCCATGCCACGTGATGTGGCTGCTTCTCGGGTCACACCTGGGGTGACATCTTACTGCTGCAGGATGGGGTTGGAAAAGCCGCTTGCCCTGGGCTGGAAGATTAACGATGTGGAGGGCAGGGTGACAGGCCTAATCCCTTCATCTTGGGCTTTCTTTTTTTTTTTTTCCCTTCCTTTTTTGAAGTGATCCCCACTTTCCTGCAGTCTGTCTCAGTGGGAGACCTGCTCCAGGCTTCAGCTGGAGTTCATGAATTTTGCCCAAGTGTTGCAGAGAGGAGATTGCATTTCTTTTAAGGAAACTGCATTTCCTCCAGTTACAGCAACCGGCTGGGAGCGAGGAGTTCTGTCTTTTAATCTGGCCTCTGCTTTTGAGTCTTGGACGTTGCTCTAAGCCAAACCTCTGATCCTGCTGTGGTTCATTTTCAGGCACGTGTGCCCCAGAAACTTTTTTTTTTTAAATTAATTTTTCATACAGAATTCTTTTGCTTGATGGATACAGTGGGAAACTATTTCCCAAACAGGAAAGAGGACCTCCCTCCCCCCTCCCCTCTCATGGATGTTTTTAATAACAACATCAATTGTCTGCAAAAGACTTATTCCTTTCTGACCTCAAAACAACTCCTGGTTAGTGCATTCCAGCATGGCCACAAAACGCGTCTGAATGACTTCACAGGGCCCAGCAAGAGGCTTTCCATAACAATATGCAGTTAGTGAAGGGTCTGATCCCAGCAGAGGAGAACTGCCTTGGCTCCGCTGGGGGCTGAGGCTGCTGAGCGCCTCAAGAGCAGACCCCAAGTGCCGGGGCTGTGGTGCTGCTGTGTCAATGATTTCTCTGGTGTTTCTAACTTGAACTGCTCCCTTTTTCCCAAAGCCTCCATCCATGAGGATATCCCTGCTTGTCCTTTATCCCAAAGACCCTCAGCTGTTTGGGCTGAGGAGCATTGCTGGTGCGGGTGATGGGTTCCTCATGGTCCAAGCCAGGTGTACGCAGGGTGAGCAGGAGGAGAGATCTCCCAGATGTCTTGCTGCTGAACTGTGCAGACCAAGGAGGGTTTATGGTGGGACAACAAGGGAAAGGGGGGCCTGAAGCCCTTCAGTGCCACCCCCCAGGTTGGATGTGTCCCCCACTATGCAGCAAGCTCTGCCACCTGCAGCCCAAAGCTACACAGTGACAGAGGTTTAACATACTGATGCGGGCGCAGACCAGCATTTAAACCCAGGTCTGACCTGGGAAGTGAGCATGTTGGGATCTTCTTCGATTTCCACCCCTGACTTGTACGTAAAGTCCCATGTGATGGTGACGTGGCCATCACAGCACTGGCTGGCTGGGGATGGGTGAGTTGATGCCTCTCACAGACATATCTGGTCCTGCCCTCGGCTTGGTAAAAAATCTGCCATGCCCCTGAAGCAGTCAGACCCGCTCAGCCCCGGCAGCCTCGGGAGCACTCCTGGTTAACAGGCTTCTCACTGGGCACCACACAGTCACAGCCACTACAGCCCAATTTTCAAATTTACAGTCCCGCATGGCTGGACCACAGTGATCCCCACAGGACCCAGACCCACCGACCCCGAGACTGCGGGATCCCAACCCAGACAGGGGACATTTTCCAGCCAAACAAATTATCGATTGATTAAGGCAGCTTGGGACCAGCTGGAGCTACTCACAAAGTCGTGGTGATTGAGCTGTAAAGGAACTCTGGTTTTTTATTAGGTCACTGGAAATACCCATCTGGGCATTTTTGAAATGCAGCACTTTGGTTTTCTGCTGCAAAAGGGCACTGCAAAGCCAAGGCCACCT
>VWZZ01000311.1:238281-274593 GCA_013399095.1 Psophia crepitans
GCAGGGATAGGTTGAGGGGGGGGGGGTGGATCATATAAAACATTTCTATGGCCAGAAGTCCCGGAGGAAAGGGGGGAAGGGAGGCGTGCAGGACAGCAGATGCTTTGGCAAGAGAAAGGAAACAAGCTTGAGCTCAAGCCCACCTCTGGACAGAAAAACTTTTGCCGTTCCCAGCTTGGCCTGAGCAGCAGGCGCTCGCCCACTCTCGGCTCCCCTCCCCGACATGTGGGGCCGCACAGCTACGCCCCGGGACAGGGGATCCCTCCAACACAAAGATGACCGCCCAAAACCCGCCCTCCCCACCCAAGCGAGATGAGCCAGAGCTCCATGAAGCATATCCCTGCCTCTGCCTTTTCTCCCCCTAAACCAAACTGGGAGCTTTCAGGTAGACCCAGACACACACTAGCTCCAAGAATTCTGACTGCAGCAGAGGCTGATGTGCAAAATCCCTCCCACAGAGGTTTTTTTAGCTGGGTTTCCAAACCAGCTGCTACACAGACCACCAGCCACCTCCCCAGGGAAGCTCAGCCGTATCCCCAGTGGTGATGGGTGTCATTGTCCCACCTGGGCCAGGTACCACCCTTCCAGCCACAGCCTCAGAGCTGAGCAAGACGACCATCCCCACCGGCACCCAGCCCCAGAGCAGCTCGGCACGCTCCTGTGCACATTGGTTTCTCTTGCCTTCCTTCGGGCGACTGGTTTCCCAAGCCAAACCTCTGAAGTGTCTGTGGTTTGCCCATTGCTGAACACAAGGCTTTTAAGTACTTGTTTGCCATGGTTTGCATCTCTGGCACAAAGCTCGCCACAGCCCTGGAAATAACCCTGAGCTGAAGCCTGATCCCCATGGCAGGAAATAAACATAATTTTATAAGCATTAACAGACAGCAGAGTACCGGCAGGAATACGCGGCATTTCCTAGGAACCCAGATGTTTGTCAACCGACGGGCTCGCGCTGATGTCAGGGAACGCTCAGGGCCTAAAGGGATGTTCCTACATTAGGAAACAATGTCTTCGAAAACTGCGAAAACAGGGACTCCGGGGTTGAGACAAGAAAAATGAACCCATGACACCCACCAAAGTATCACCTTGCTGTTAGACCCAGGAGAGGGAGCGATCAGGACCAAACGCCAGTCTAGCAAGGACAGACTGAGATGCAGAGAGAACACAGTGCTCAGCCCTTCGTTAGTGGTTGAAGCTCCACATTCAAGCTCTTACGGGCTTAAATGTGGCCCTCAGCATTTTCTGGCTGCCATACTGGGTGTTGGACTGAGGTCCTGGCCATTTGCAGGAGGATGGCGGCTGACTCCACTTGGAAAGTAAACACGTTTTCACCTGAAAGACCTGGGAACCTCCAATCAGAAGCAGAGAAAGAAACTTATCTTCACCAGGATGACCATCACTTCTTTTAAAGCCAAGCTTGGACAATCAGCCTAAAGGTCTCTCTGATGTCCCCCCCAGGGAGCTCAAGTCTTCTTCACCTATGGCCAAGCACGTTCCCCCAGAGGGAGAAAACCCTTCTCCCTTTGAAAGAGCAAAGCAGATTCATTCCAGCTGCACCATTTTGGGGAGTGCAAGTGAGAGGGATTCATTTATCGCTTTTATTGACAAACTAAACTAAACTGACATTTGTAATCTGAAATCAGAGTATCTACTGCAGCCTTGCGCTGAGACTTCTGTGGGTGAGAGCAACTGGTGCCATCAGCTGGGCTCTAGGTAGGGCTCAGCCTCGCCGCACACCCAGCCCTTCCCGGGACGCTGATCTCCCTCCCTCAGGCTGGCACACAGGGTGAGCAGCGCTGGAGGTGGCAGCACGCACGAGCTGTGTTTGCTAGCCAAAGGGAGACATAAAAATTGAGTTTTTCAAGTGACATTTCAAACGCAGCTTCAGAGCCCTTTGCCGAGGATGGGATGGGAGTGTTTCTGCCCAGCGGTGCGTGGCTGGGAGTGCTGCAGCACAGCTACTCACTGCTGGCTGCTGCTTGGGCAGGTCTCCAAACTGCTGGTCTCTGGGGCACAGTTTTCCCTGGATTAAAATGGATGGCACACAGCAGACCTCTCCAGCCACACAGCTCATCCCATGAGCTGCTCCTGCAGATGGACCAGACCGCTGCGGGTGCAGCACAGTGCTGGCACTGTAGGAAGTGGTGCTGAGTACCCTGAGTGTCCCGGGGATGGGACACCCCCACGGCACACCAGAGACTGGGCAGAAGTCCTGCCCATGCTGTGATGCCTTCCTGGAGATGGAGGGGACTTCTGCAGCAGCAGCATGGACACAGGCAGGTCCTTTCCCATCTGTTTGGACAGCTGCATGGAGAGCGTCTCAGCTGAGAAACAAGATTTTGTCCTCTTTTTTTTAAAATAAACACTTCTGCTGGGTCATTTATCATTGGTTCCAGTCCTGGATCTGTTCACTGTGTGGCTGTGGCTGGCAGCACATGAGCAGGAGAAATGCCCCAGGGACGGTGAAACCGCAGCCTGCACAGCCCCGGCCAAGGAGGGGAGCACGCAGCCCGCCTCCGCAGTGAGCAGGCGGCTGCCCTCCATCATCACCCGCTGGACACGAGACTCAAGCCATAGACGTTGCCTCAAACAGGCCATTTTCTTTGGGAGCCCTTTGAAGGGACTGATGACTAAGGAGCATCAGCCCCAAGGATAGGGGGTGCCTCCTGTCTCATTTACCTTCCTGCAAGGACATTACAAGTATTATCACCCTAAGGACATAGGCTGCATGTTTCTAAGTGAGGGTTCATCACCAATAAATCCTTTAAAATAACCTCTGCATTCACTGACACTCAGTTCATATTTTTAATAAACCAAAAATCCTGCTCTTTCAGACAAACCAGCTCCAAATAAACATTATTCAAACTGAAGCTCAGGGACTCCACCTGGATGGAAAAACAATTTCTTTCAGAATGGCTGGAGGTGAGGAGCATGGCCATGGATCTGAGATGCTCTGCTGGTCCATGAGAGAGTGGGCTTCAAGTTTCCACCCTGTGTTCGCCCTTTGGGATGCTCTCCATTGGCTCCAGCAACACAGGGAATGGAGGAGTGATGCTTGCTACCCTTTTCCCCCTGAAAGTGCTGGGGGTGACTCCATCCCGCCTTTCAGGACACACAGACACTGCATCTGGGGGCACAACAGCATGGAGAAGAGACACGGTCCATAACAGCTGGTCCTGTGCCCTGATGCCCTCCAGCATCAGGGACGGAGGGTTTTTCCCTCCCAGCCACATAGGTCTTTAACTCAGCTCCATCAGCCTTCAACCTTACTCCTTAGGCAATCCGCTTTTCCTTAAAAAATGCAAGAGAGAGTTTCCTTTAGAAGGTTCCTACACTCAGTTTCATGTCTGCATCCCGCTCAGGGCCTTGCTTCAGCAAGCTGTCCCCTTGACTGTCTGCAGTCGACGACTCCAAACCCTTTGCTAACAAAACCGGGCGGCACTGGCTGGCGTCCCTGCGCGCCCAACACGTCCCCCTGCTCTGGGCGATTGTTTGACCCGGATTCTGCCTAGATCATTTTTAACCTTCTGCAACTTTGGCTCTGGCAGAATTAAGGCTGCTCGGTGGGTAGCCTATTCGAACCAGCGCTCCCTTGTATTTGCCTCTCCAGGTGGTAACAGGCTGAAAAGCGCCTGTAATCCCTCTGAATGAACCGCACAGCAGAGAAACAAAGTCGAACTCTATTGTATTATTTTCATCCCTTTTTAACACGGGCTGGTTCAGCCACCCAAGATAAAGCAGACAAGGATCTCACAGCTCGCTGTGCTGGGACCCCAAAAGAAGAGGCAGGAAAGGACCACCAGACACCCCCCCATGGCCCTGAGGGGTTTTATCTGCAAAGCTGCTGGTGCTCTTGCCAACCTTTTTCTACTACATCTAGAAAAAGGTCTCCTGTCCCATTCCTTCCCACTACCGGTGCCTTTCACCGCTCTTTGTCAAAGTTCAATCTGTTTTTTTTTCTCCACTCTTAGTTACGTTCCCCATTTAACTATACAAGCTGCCTTTAGGACAGCAGTGCATCTCTGTGGCTATAAATGGAGACACCTTGTAGGCTTCATCTGAAAGACATCGGTGCATGGCTCTGAGCTCGACTGACCTGCCGAGACAGCAGGTCTCTTCCTGATTTCAAGGTAAATGGCAAGTGTCTTGAAATAGTTCACTCGGCAGTGAGTGCAATATATTCCCTACGCCAAGCATCACATTTATGCCTTGTTTCTTCTGTTCAGGTTCTCTACAAAGATTTTAGACAGCAAACTCTCAGTAGTCCTTCTCTGGTTGATCTGGTCTGTGGATCCACTGCTCCGCACCCTCCCAAGACGCCCAACGTGAAAGAAGGCCTCTTGGCAGATGAGACTGCTGCCCCGAGGCTGAGAGGCTGCTCTGCTCCCAACATGGGCAGAGGCTGCAGAGGCAGAACAGGCAGAGCTGAGCCCCAGCCCCGAGAGCTGCACACCGGCTGCCTTGTGGAAAGGTGATGGTGAGTATGGAGGTGGCCACACTCCCACCAAATCCAGCTTCTGCTGCATTCAGCTGCCCAGCTTGTATAGAAACTGCTGTGTGGCAGCCAAAAAAGATCTCTGTGCACACTTCTAGCATGTTTCTGTGTTAGAGGTAATCCTTTCTTGCTGCCCTTCACGCTGGGCAGTGTGTGTTCCCTGCCTGCAGCAGCAGCCCTCACGCCTGCTCACCTGGCTGTGCACACAAGGTCTCACTGTGCTGAGCAGCCAAGCCAGGGATGTTCCACTACCTCCGTGTCCATCTCCTACTCATTTTCAGCATCTTCAAGTGGTGAAAACCCTGATGTACAAAAACTGGCCCCAAAGCATCCTCTCTGTGCTGGACCCTGAATTTGGCTCCAACTCACAGCAGGGCAGTGCTGAGAATGCTCCAGTTTGGCTTGCCTGCACGGGATCCTTTGAGCTATCAAGCTGGGAGTGACTGGAATCAGAAGGGAGAACAGGGCAGATGCTGGACTCAACACCAGCTGGGACTGCTCTGCCTCGGCCCTGGCTGGACCCCGAATTGTCGGCTTAGGAGCCGGCAAGGAGTCATGCCTGCTCACGCCAGGCAAGTTCCCAGCTCCAGCAACGTGGGCTGCTCTGTCCTGCACTTTGCACCTCCCCACCTCCCCTCTTCGCCTGCCTCCCTGACCCACAGCTGCTTGGGCCAAAATGAACAAGACCTCACCAAAGAAGAAGCCATGAGCTATGTTCTGTGCATACCTCTGTTTAAGTGAAAACAACTGCCCTGTGCCAGTTTAAATACAACTCCCTTTTCTTGCTTCTATAACATGGTAACCTTCTTTCAACAAATTCACTTTATTCCTGGCCCAACAAAGCATTACAGAGCCCTTATGTTTCTTGGCCACAGTGGCCAAGACCCTCTGAGAAAAGCAAAGCTGTTTGGAGTCAGCGCGGGGTACATCTCGCTGGTACATGTCAAGGCTTACATGAAACACTCTGTGCATGAAGGACTGGATGTTTGCTAAGGGCAGGGGAAGCTGGCAGGATGCGAGCTTTCTGCTGACGGTTTTCTGCCTTGTGTCACTGTGGAGCTGGGTCCAAGCAGAGAAATGTCAGCACAGCGCAGGCTGCTCAGTATCTCCTGAGCAGGGTCTGCCCTCCATCCAGAACACCCTGGGTGGCCCTAGACATGTCCTTGACATGGAACATCCCTGTTTCCTCCTTTCTCCAGCTGGACAGAGATCTTGGTTTCCAACAGGAAGGAGCAGAGTAAGATTTCAACTTTGAGTTCTCATAACACCTAAACTTGACCTGCATCCCAGGACCTTCACAAGAAGTCAGATTTGCCTTGTAAAGAAAGTAGTGGAGAAGGATTTGGGGTAAAGGTAGACCTCCCCATCGCCAAATCCAGGCAGTGATGGGCAGGGGGAATGATGTGAGATCCAAGGAGATCCACCTTGCTCCTGTTTGCTGGGGATCAGTGCCTGCTAAGCCAATGGCTGGCTGGTTCATTAAGTCAGCTGTTGTTTTGGAAAGGTATCTCATTAGCCTGGCGTTTTCCAAGAACATCAGAGCTTTGGCAGGGGCCAAGCAGCAGTCTGAGGTTAACAAAACAACTTGGTGTAGACAGGCGCTCCAGTGCCTTGGAGAAGTCCTCAGTCAGCAGCTCGGTACGTGCTGCAGGGATCTGTGCAGATGCCAGGGATGTCCATTCCTCATCTTCCTGAGCTCTTCTGGAGTCCAGGAACAGCCTATGTCCACAGGAGGACTGTCCATGAGATGCATCTGGAGAAGAAAGTCTCCTCGGCCTGCTGGAGAGACAGCAATTGCCTGGCTCCCACAGGCATTTCTCCGCTACAAATGAATGCTGCAGCCAAGAGCAACCTTTCCAACGTCCAACACGCTGTCTCCTTCAGCAGTACTGGCCTGCAATAGCAGCAGGCATCTCAGGGGACAAGCCTGGCTGGAAATGTCATTAGCATGTGTCACCTCTGCCTGCTTGGAAGGATTAATCAGAGTGAGGAGCTCACTTTTTAATGAGCCTTTTCATGGTGTGTTACTGGGGGAGAAAAAAAAAATAAAAACCCCCCAAGCGAAACAGATTTTCCAATAAAATTTATAGAGCATGAAAAGGGCTTCTGGCGCTGGGGTTCAGAGGTGGCTGGCCCTGTGCGTGTGGAGGCACCACCCTCCTCCTCCTTGGAGGATGAAAACAAAACAAACAAGCAGAAAAATCCCAGAAGCAGATAAGTGAAGTCACGTCCTTTGCTGGAACGAGTGAGTTGCCATTGTTGGCAAGTGACCCTCAGATGGATACTGAGCCGTCTGAGGCATCTCCGCTCTGCAGGGTGGGCACGAGCCCACCACCATGGCCACAGGGGCTCAGCATCTCCTGGACCCCCCGGGAGATCCCTGCACACCAGCAGCAGACCCACAGGCTTTCCTTGCATTGAAGCAGCACTTAGAACCCTCAGCCCAAGCTGGCCCACACTGTGCTGGGCACTGTGTGTACGTTTAGAAGATGCTCATCACGGAGAGCTTGCACCAAGTGCACTAAGTGGGTAAGGAAACGGTGCACACGGTGAAAGCCCACATGCCTTGCAGTCTGTATTTCAGTAGCCGTGTGGGTTATGTCTGAGCCAGGCACACCAAATTCCCTTTCAGAGTCACAGGGGAGAAGCAGCCGCCTCTGGGGTGGTGCACCTCACACGTGGGCAGGTGTCTAAGGGGGTGCAGTGAGCTACTGGCTGCAGGTAGCCATCCTCCACTGCTCTAGGTGAGATGCTGGGATGCAATATCCCCCTTTCAGCCCTGGGCACGGGGCAGGAATATCCCCAGGTTATCCTTCACTGGGGCTGGCAGTGCAAGGGGAAGGGGATCACCCTGCATCAAGCATTTCCCGAGTCCCTGGCCAGCAGGGAGCAGAGCTGGCTCTGGCCAGCCTCAGGGCAGAGCTGCAGCGTGTAGGACCTTAGGAGCCAGCATCCCCTTGTGGGTGAGGGATGGGGGGCAGGGGGATGGAGATCGGGGAAGGGGGAGTGGGATTTCCATGCCCAGTCAAGAGAACAAATTATTCTTGCATGGTCCACCCTTCCCTCCAGTAGCGAGTAATCCTTGCAACCATGACAGCCACTTCTCTTTGCCCCAGAGAACTGTATAAATCAGAGCAGAACAAAAGTCCTTTGCTGGGAGCTGGGCATGTGCGCTGTGTTTCAAAGGGGAGGCACATTTCTCTATAGATCTGCGTTCTCTAGGGATTGCAACTCTGACAGCAGAGAGATTAAGCAAAACAACCCACTCAACCTGCCCTTCTCCAGGATCTCTCCATGGGTGGAACAAACCCATCACAGTCAAACCACAGGGCAGAGCCATAATTCACACTTGTTACTTTGCTTCTTAGTTGTTTAATGGCCTATTTTTCCTACTTAATGTTTTCAAAGTTTTGAGTAATAATTACATAGAATACAGGCTCCTTTGGCGTTAGAGCTGGAAAACTTAGAAATAATGAGGAAAAGCAAACCAAATGTACCACTTATTAGAGTCCTCGGGGAACCTGCAGAGCTCTAGTGAGCTGCATCCAAACCTTCAGAGAAGCCATTCAAACTACATTCCTCGCTGGACTGGTAAACACGCACACACGAACCCTCGCCCACACACCCCGAATGAAAAGCTTTAAATCAACCAAACGATACCAGGCAAACTTTATAAGTTAAAGCAACCACAGCTTCTTTTGTTATCAGCAGTATGGCACGTTGCAGATCTCCTGCAGGACGGTGCCGCTGACGATGTCCGTCACTCACAGCAGCAAGAGCCAGATAATGGGAGAGAGCGAGCACTGACTTCCTCCTGTGCGCTTACAGACCAAGACGTGTTTTCTTGCAACTTTCCTAAGCAATCAGGGCAGCAAACTCATTTCTTTTCCAGTTGTATTTGTACCAGTGGAGACCTGGGTTCATGCCAGCTGAACGAGGTACTGAAAATGAGAGTCATGGGGAGTTTAAGCCCTTCTGCTCCTCAGGGGTTTCTTGGGAATGGGCTGTTTTTCTCTGAGCTCCTAATTATACAGCTATTTTCATGGACAAATTTTGGCTTTTGAGTTGTGCCCTGTGTGCCTACTTCAAGACTTGGATATTGGTGAGGTGTGGGACTGTGGCCTCCTTCAGCTGCAGTGTCTCTCCACCTGCCCTGGTGCCGTGGGAGAAGCTCTTGGTGCAGTCTGAGCCTATTACCCCATCCACAACCTCACCCACATCTCCTGCAGAAGACTGTCCTGGAGCTGGGGACCAGTCCCCACTTTGGTGACATTGCTGGAGAGGAGATGAATATTTCTTAGATGGCAGGTCTCTGCAGAAGGGAGATGGTATTGTGGGTGAGGGACCCTCAAAAGGTCCTTTGAGCCACCTTGGAGCCACCCAGCACCTCCATCACCCTCCAGGCACAGCAGAACCAGCGGCAATAACTGCTCTGCAGACACACTCTTCCTCCATCTCAGATGAACGTAACTGAAAACATGGAAATGTCTTTGAAGTAAAAGGAAGTATTAAACAATAAAGAATGAACAACAACCACATGTGAACATCATTACTCATACAAAGAAGTGCCATCCCCAAAATCTGTGCCAAGAAACTTACTGCTATGAAGTTCCTCTGCTTAGGAAATAACAAGGAATTGTGCAACTGCAGTTGTTGTCATAGCTTACAACCAGAGCTGGGAAGTTGAGTTATGGTTTTTGCCAACCTGCCTGGGTGTCAAACCTTAAACTGATTACACGGTATATGTGCTTCAGACAGAAATCACAGGGTGACCCGTTTGTTGGAGACACTTGCAGGAAGGATTTTCATTTTTCCAGTGAAAAACTTCTAAATGTAGTAGAAACATTTTTGGGTTTGTTTCAGATTGAAATGGTTTCATTTGGGGTTTTGAAAGCCAAGCCAAAAGTTTGGATTTAAAACGAAAAAGGGAAATATTTCTGTCCTGTTTTGAATTGCCTTCCATTAGATAATCAAAAACTTCATGGAAAGGGAAGAGTTTCCTCCAAATATTCACATCCAATTTGAAACAGTAAATTAAAAGATGATGAATGTTTTTAAACAGCTCCCTTATTAGCAGCAATGTAATTTCCTTCCCACCAGCATCGGGACACAACCTCCCCTGCTTTGCCTGTTGTTGTCCCACTAAAGGGTGGGTTAGTTTTAGGGTGCCTGATTTGAAGCTGAATTGTCTCCACATGGTTTCCAGGGGGACTGAGCACCCCCTTCCCACGCCCGCCCTGCATGTGCCTCAGCATCGCTGGGTTGGGGGCACCCAAGCTGCTATTTGCCTGGCACTGCTTTGCTTTCCTACTCACGCTGCGCCTGACAACCGCTGCCACGAGCACAGGAGCCTGGCTCAGAGTCTGGATCCCCCTAAAATTTGGGTACATACACAAAGAGTGAAAGAGACCCTGTTCCAAAGTGCCTTCAGCCTGCAAAATGGGGTTAAATACTATTTATTCTCTGCAAGCTCTGCATGAAAAGTGATAAAACGAGGCTAAAGCTCTGCATTCTCTTTTTTCTCCTCTTTTTAATGTAGGGAAGGTAAGACTCCTGAGCCCTGGGGACTGCCTTTATTTCCTCTTTTATGATATTTACTAAAGACTTAAAGATGGGAAGAGGCAGAAGCCTATGGAGTGTATGGGCTGAGATGAAAAGGTCCTGGATCCCCAGCGGGATAGGAAGGCTTCCAACAGGAGGCACAAGCTGCTTGGCTTTGTTTCTCAATTCAAACATGGTACCATGCACAAAAGGAGGTGAATAATATCGCTCTCCCAGGCGGCGAGCCTACGCCTCGCTGCTGGCCATAATAACAATAATTCAAAACCAAAAAAGGATGCCAGCAAGAAAAATTATTTGGGATTAAGGGTTCCCGTGTCCCACCTGCTGTCTCGGGGTATTCTGCTGAATAGACCTTCAGCTCCCCGAGACCTCGGGCACCCCAGGGCAAGGTCCATCCCTTTCCGGGCCACCATTGACATGCTGTGGGATCAAAATACCTATGGAAAGATTCCTGGGGAGTTGATCATGTGAATAAAAGGGCAACCTGTCAATGACTCCATGCCGGCACAAACGCCGGGGCTATGGAGAAGGGGCAGCTCAGGTTTTCCTGTGAGGCAGAGGTTGGGGGGGAGCGGCAGCACAATGCATGCTAATGCCTGAGCTGACCAGGGCTGGGCAGCTCAATGCCACCCCAGGAACTCCCTGTAATCTGCCATTATATCGCCCCTTTGACATGGCTTTCCTCTGCCTAACAGTCCCCTTTGGGCTTTGCTCCCAAGGAACAAGGCTGAGCTGGCTGGCCCCCTCCCCAGTCCCAAGGTGTGTGGACAATGCTCAATTTTCTCCTAACAGCACAAATACAATGACAGAGTCAAGCTAGCTTTAGATGTCAATAGAGCATCTAAATCCACCCCTTTTCCCCCACAGTCTCCCCTTGATGCCACAAAAACTTTTATCATCCACTGCATCCAAGGGTGAGGAGCTCCACAGCTTGCCCACAGTGCTGGAGGAATGATCTCCTTCCATTTGACTTGGATTGAGATCCTACTGGCTTCATTCATCCCCTCCTGCATGAAGTCCCACATGTTCCCATAGAGCATCCTGACCCATCACCATCCACTAATCCCTATGTCCCACCCAAAGTGGTAGTAGAGGATGTCGCTCAAGGGCTCAGAAATGAGCTCCCTGGCTCCCCATCCACACAGACTCTCCCCGCTCCATTTGCTGCACAGGTCAGGCTTTGACAAGTGCGTTCAGGGGCTGTGAAACACTCCCACCCACAGCTGGGTTCAAATCCTGCCGTAGGGGCAGGACACATGGCTGCTCCCAAGCTTCCACCTCAGCTGCTGAAGGAGTGTCACCACCTGCCTTGGCCAGGCTGGAGGAGCATCATCACCTGCCTTCCTTGGCTGGAGGAACATCACCATCTGTGTTGGCTTGGACTGGAGAAGCATCACAACCCACCTTGGTCAGGCTGGAGATGCATCACTACTTGCCTTGGCTTGGCTGGAGGAGCACTGCTGTCCTTCCTGGCTGAGCAGGAGGAGGAGCACCACCACCCACCCTGGCTGGGCTGGAGAAGCATCACCGCCCTCCTTGGCTGGCCCCATAACACCTTGGCAGGCTCTGAATGAAGGTCCTTGCTGGCCTTGCCAAGCCAGAAGGTCAGTGGTACTGACAAGGCGCCACGGTGGTAGAGAGAGTAAAAGCTAACACTGAAGCTGGAGGTAATTGTGCTCTGACTAAGGCTTCCTTGGAAAATAAAACCACTCTGTCGAGTCTCTCAGCTGGCTTGGAAACCCCCGCGGGCCACCTGGAGAGCTGTGCCCGTTGCGGTTTGTGCAGCAGGGCTGCTCGGGCGCGTCGCTCTGTTTATCCTTGGCGTAGCGGGAGCAGCGCAGGTAACCCGGCGCTGGCATTTTCCCTCCGGGGCTCTGCCCTGCTCCCACTGTGATCGACAGGGATGCTTCAGTTAACCCCAGAGAAGAGACTGCCTCAGCTCTCCCTTCAGCATTACCCAGCACAGAAGAAGTCCTTAGAAGCCCATAAATAAATAACAGAAATTTCATATTGTTATACATCAAAGCTGGTAGGATTTTTAACTCATTAACAACCGATGCGCCGTGCTCTTCGTTTGCCCAGCACATTGCATGGGCATCAAGCGCTTAATGGCAAAAAACTAAATTGATCCTCCCACAACTTTACGCAGTGAGACGCCACTTTTGCCTCTGGGAAGCTGTGGGTGACCTCCATGATGACACCCAGCTTTGTCCTTTCAGACATGAGCTGTGGTTTGCAGGGAAGCTTCACCCCTGCCCAGGGCACAGCGTTATGGGGCACCTATAGAAAAATCCACTGTAGCCCAGCTTGGCCCCGGCTGCACGCCCTGGTGTTCAGGGTGCTCAGCCCCAGGCAGCTCTTGGATCCAAGGCTGGCTGGGTGAAGAACTGCTGTAGGGAGGAGTTGGGAGGCTGTGATAAAGGGGTGAGCCTCTATCTATAGCGATGTATGTATCTATAGGGAGCTGTGGGGTCCTGCTGGGGCAAGGCCACACAAAGAGATATAGAGCACTAAAGAGAAGGGCTGAGGAAACACCCTGTGACAAGAATGTGCTGGGAGCAGGAGAGCCTCAAAGCGAAGGGCGGGAGGAAGTTAAGGAACAAGAGTCATTCCTGGGCTCTGCCCGGTGTCTGTGGCACGGACGGAGCTGACAGATGCACTGACAAACGCTGCCCTGAGAGGTGCTTTCAGCTGGGCTGGGGTTTGCCTTTCTTGGAAGGATGTGGCCATGGGGCTCACCTGTCCAGGCAGGGGTGGGAACCACCACAACCATGTCACATCATGTTGATAGTTTAAGGGGTGCTTTCAGGTTTCTGTGGGAACCCCACATGTCTTGTCCTTAGTACAGGTATTCAGCATAAGGAATTTTTCCCATTTCAAAGATATTTGTTTCTTCAGTAGCTGTTTCAGGATGAATGCTTGAGCTCTAGTGCTGTGTCTGGTGGTAGCACCAAGGTACTGCTCTTCTGGCAGAAACTTCTGGACCAGCTACCGAAATACAGAATTGGTGAAATACAACAGAATTGGTGAAATACAGAATTTAACCCCGCTAAATCTTGTCCTTTCTATCTGCTGAGGCCTTTTCAATAGATTCACAGACTGTTAAACACCAAAGTGGACTCTAGGACTAAATCAAAAGGCAGATTCACCTACCACAACATCAACCCTACAAGGTGTAATGCATCCGTAGCAAAGGTATCAGTCAAAAAACATCATCTGCCTCAGTTTAGGTGAAGGAATGCCTCAACACTAGAGGCACTTTCTTCATATTTGCAAAGACTCCTGGTTGCTGCTTCATATGGGAAAGGGCAGGATTTGCTGCACTTCTTTGAAGAAGTGCATTCAAAAGCATTGCCAAAAAAGACAATTTGGGGGCATTACAGTCACAATACGCCATTGCATCATTCATCAATTATGTGTCAAAGCCCAGCTGAAACACAGCTTTCAGCTCGAGACTGTGATGAAGTGACAATTTCACCCACATCTATGAAAAAGGTCTGCACCACATTTATCTCAGTGAGAACTGGGAGCCTCCGGTAATTTTGCTTAATCTTTTATATGAGGTTCTGAATTTACCAGAGATTCAGCCCAGGTTTCTGGCCAGAAAAGGAAACACTGGCATCGTTAGGGTCCTTAAGTTCTGTGGTGGCATGACAATCCCTACAGCATCTCCTTGGACTGGTAATTTCGATGCCCAACAGGGTGTTGAATTTGGAGTCATCTCCGAGGTTTCAGCTCCCCATCTAGCATTACTCCCTCCTGCAGAGCTGGGAATTGCTGTGAATTTTATTTGGTTTTGAAAGAGGGTAGTTCTTGACTCCTGTTTGCTTTGGCCTCCAGCTGCTTTGCTCGTGGCTTACAGCATGACTACTACAGGACTTGTGGCACCAAACCTGGGACCTGCTGTGGCCTGGTTGTGCTTGGTCATTGCAATCCCCAACCTGCCCAAATCCAGCCTTGAAAGGAGAGACCCAGAGCAGGGAGAGGGGCCGGATGGCCTCTCGCAGTGTACTCCCTGTTCCTGCTCTCCCAGTGTTTCTCTTCTAATAGGGCGCCGGCACTTGAGGTTCTGTACTTCATCTTGTTCATAAAACTGACGCTAGGCAGAATACTTGGCTCAGCTCAAGTGTGACCCACAGCTATAAATCTGTACTGCTCCCCCCTACTTACGCCCCACGGAGCTGCTGTCACTGCCCATTTTGAGTTGAAAAACCAAACATGACATTTCCCAGGTGCAGATGTGTTTGTCTCCCCTCCCTTCCAGACTTCCTTGGCTTCTTTCTCTTTTTGTAGAGAAAGAGATTTAGCAGGCTCTCCTCCTGGATGGAAATGTTGAGGCAATGGCTGGGCTGGGCCAGAGGGACTGGTCTGACACCCGGGGGAGACGGCTGGCTGTGGCACTCCAGCCACCCCATCAACCATCCAGGCTGAGGAGTGGGGCTGCAGGTCTTGCCTTGCCCCAGGAGGACTCCAGAGGAAACAACTTCTTCCTATCCGAGCACCGAGGCAGTGGGGAGGATGGGGAAGGTTTCCTGGTGCTCACTGGCTGCAAGAAAAGCTTCACAGAGCAGAGAAATGGGTTATGAGAGGAAGGAGATCACACAAGATGGAAAGCTGGTCTTGTGGCAAGACACAAAAGTGAGCTTCAATGGTTCTGCGCTTCCTGCACCCTCCCCACACAACCACTAATGCAGTCTCTGCTGCACAGCCTTACGGGTGGTCGCTCTTCAGGGAGATAATGTGCTGGGGCCATAGTATAAACGAAGTCTGTAGACCTTATAGTCTTCTGACCTTTACGAAAGGGTAAACAAAATGTAGCACAACTGAGGATCAAGTTTTTGGACTCTAACCACTTGTAATCCCCTATCCAATATCTGTTAATTCATACAGGAACTTGAAAATGTCCCAGATGTGTGAATTTTAACTGAAACCCATTTTAGGTGTCTGGCTGCGCTGGCCTACGTTAGCAGCCATGAAGGGAGGAAAGATTTCCAAGAAGGAAATTTAGAGTGCAAGGAGAAATAACTTCCCACTTCCCAACCAGCATGTCCATGATTCTGCAACCACATCACCATGAGCAGAGGTCAAGGATGGCAGCAGCCATTTAAGCATGTGTTACCTGGAGATGGTAAGCCCTGACAACACACCACTATGAGCTTTCTAGAAGAGCATGAGCTAAGAACTCCCAACTGCAATCTGGGGACTGCAGATTCTTGGGTGAAGGCAGCAGTACTAAGCAGCCACATCCTGGAGTAATGTCCATACAATGTACTCTGGCTGGCCATGTGCCCCCCGATCTACTCATGGGGACAGAAGTATTCCCAAACCCTGCTCCTGTGGCAGCCCTGTGTGACTTTTATAGCTTATTGTCTGCTCAAGCAGTGGGTTTTCTTCTATCTCAGTGCTATGTGGAGGTGAGTCTTTTTTTCTGCAGCTGGTGCTAGAAGACTCCTCTTCAGATTACACAGTGATAAGGGGTGACTGGGGCTCTTTACAACATTGCTTAATGAGCTGATGACATTTTTATGAATTAAAAAGTCCCAAGAGGATTACACTTGTTGATTCTTGCGAGATGCCAAGACTCTCCTCTGACTAACAAACCCCACTGACATTCTTCTCAGTAGATGAAATCTTTGCAGTACACTTTCTCTTCCTGCCCTTTACCAAAATTGTTCTCTCCTGACTAGTCTGCGGTCAGAGGCGGGAATAACCTTCCTTTCCCTTTTTTGGTGGGAAACTTTGGCTTCTCACAGATGGAATGGGAAGCTCTCAAAGCAGAGGTGTCCGTGGCACTGCGTATCGGAGCCTCCCGGGCCGGGATGGGAGAGCGAGCCTGGATATTGGCTGATCTTTTCTCCAGGTCAGGAGAGGGACGCGGGATGAGGTGTGCACAAAGGCACTACTGTGCGTGGCTTTGCAAGAGCCGATCCTGCCTCCTTAACGGATAAGACGGCTTTGAAAGAGCGAGTTAAGTGTGCCAGGGTATATGAAGACTTTGTGAGGGGCTTTTCTAAAATCCCACACAAGAGGCTGTTAGGGAAACCTGGTAACCAGAGGATAAGAGGGAAATTCCCGTTTTAAAACCAGCCTCCGGTAGCAGAGACAAAGAGTTTGAACCCTGCAAGGCTTGGCATGCGGGGAGGTGAACAGCGCCTGGGGCGCAGTCATAATTAAAAATAATAACATTGAGCACTTCCAAAGCACTTGGTAAACATGATTAACTAATTAGTCAACTCTTTACTAATTAACCAGTCACGGGACTGGTGTTGCTCAATATGTTTAATGATCCGGAGAGCGGTTGAATAGCTGGGGGCAACGTCTGCGGAGGGCGCGATAGCTGCGTAGGGGATTGACAGGGAAGCTGAGATGAGCTCACAGCCGGAACGGGGCTTGGAGGGGATGCTTACCCTGGGCATGGGCTGGAGCTGGACCCTCCGGTGGTGCCAAAGACAAAGCTGACGTCTTCTCCTCATCCCCTGGCAATCCCCTCACTGCCTCTCGCTCTCCTCGGGATAGGGGACTCACTGTGCATCTCCCATAGACACTTGTAGTTAATGTTTATGGCTATTTAGGCACAGCAAAAGGCAGATGGAAATGTTCAGATATACCTGAAAACAGTCCAGTCTGAGCTAAATGTAACCCCCCTGAAATGCCATGCACCTCAAGCTTCACGGTAATGGTCCCCAGCACAGCGAGGATGAGTGTCTTCCTCCTTTCCAGTAAACCAAGAATTGGAGTAACACCAGCACAGCGTCGGGGAAAAGAAGAGAGAATTAGGACCAGGGAGCCTCTCTGGTTGCCACTGCTTTGCCAGTTGGTCAGTTCCCCCACCCGTGCCTCAGTTTCCCCAGGGCAGGTACTGTATGTGCAGTGTGATGTCACACCAGACGTCATGTTCAGATACCCTAGCATCAGTTTGCTTTTTAATCAGGGCTGCAATTGGAAGCTTCCCCACAAATTGAATGAAAAACATCTCCCCAAAAGACACACAGGGCTGATTTTAACCCTACTGCCCATGACTGCCCCGCACCTTTCTCCCTCCACGTGAGGCCCTGCCTTCTGCCTGCACATGCGGATCCTAGCGGGTTGTTCTTAAAGATGCTTCTGGTGGCACCAGTTGTCCCTATTGCCTGTGACAGGTATCACACCGGAGGGAAAGCTGCTCCTGCTCAGCGGCTCCAGCACATCCCAGAGCGCTGCAGGGCAGCTTTTTTTGGGGCTGAGTTTAAGTATGTCCTAGCTGTAATTTGGGTATTTTCTGTCCAGGAGACTCAGAATTCAAGTCATCATGTAATTAAACATTGCACTTCACAGCATCACAAGTGCATCTGGAACTGATCTGTACGGCTGTGCCCATAGCTGTTATTAAAATATCTCACCACAGAGATCCTTCTTCCCCAGCACCACGAGGAGTTTATTCCCTGCAGCAGGGATCTACCAGGACTGAGGGAGCACCATGCAGTCTCAAAGGGTGCTGAGCAGGGCTGAAGGGTCAGTCTTCCAGTGGTGTTTTTCCTGGAGTAGCTGGGAAGTGCTGAGCTTTTGTGGGACCAGCAAACCTGCAGCACCCACACACCTCACTCAGCACTGATGGGATCACACAGCCCGACAGCATTTCAGCCACTGCTACA
The DNA here is from genome assembly GCA_013399095.1 of Psophia crepitans. NCBI lineage: Eukaryota > Metazoa > Chordata > Aves > Gruiformes > Psophiidae > Psophia > Psophia crepitans. The sequence continues at coordinate 255,970 of VWZZ01000311.1, forward strand.
GCTTCTTACAGGATGCCTGCGAGAAAAACCACGCTATGGAGAAGGTCTGACCTCAGAGCTGTTCACCTGGACCTCCGTTGGCCTGATGGGCTTTTTCCATCAGACATCCCCAGCAAGTTGGGGAAGGGCAACCAGTGCTTTGCAGGGAAGACAGAGAACTGGGGCAGGACCTGGTGGCTCTGCATGATGAGACTGTGCTGGGTGCTCTGCTCATGGTGATGGGAGCATCCCATCTTGCTGGAGTCATCACAGAGTGCCTGAAAAAGGCATCCTCTATTTTTCTCCTAGCTGGCCCCTGGACCTTGAGAATGAAGGCCCACCACTGGCCAAGCGGCTCCCGGCTGAATTACCAGCTTGCCGTTGTGGTAGCGAAAGTTTCCAACTGCAAACACTCGATTCTGCAGTTACCAAGAGAGAAAGAAAGAAAATTCTCCCATGCAGAACAGTGTTTCAAGGTCAATAGAGAAAACCCTGTGGCCTGAATACCCAATCTGGGGAGACTGGGGAGCCTGGCAGAGAGGCTCGGGGTCTGGGTGTCTGCGTTGTCACACTTGTAGCCAGGTTACCATGGCTCATCCGCAGTGCATCCACACCCCGGGGGTCTGCTTCTTGCCTGCATTCAATCGGCTCCACTCTTCCAGCATTGAGAAGGACAGTTGATTTGCAGAAGAAAAGCCAGTCCTTAGTGGTCCTGTCATGTCATCGCCCCGGGGGTTCTCAAAGGACTGTGGGTGCTGCCCAGAAAGGGGCTGCCTGCTCTGCCCCGCAGCCCCCGGCATGGCCCAGGACCGGCTGCCTGCGGGCACAGTGCCCGCTGCCCTCCCCAGCAATGGTGCTGCACCGAGGGGCGGCCAGGCACCCACCTCACCCCACTCCGCTGGGCTCAGACACGGCTCGGTCCCCTGGGTGGTCTCTCTGGGTGTCCCACAAACTGGACCAGAAGCACGGCAGCGAGTGGTGAGGACACAGAAATGGCTGCGTTGCCTCAAATCCATGGTTCAGTCAGCCCGCATCGCCCCCTGCACGGGAGTGTCTGGGTGCCCGCATCGCCCCCTGCACGGGAGTGTCTGGGTGCCCGCATCGCCCCCTGCACGGGAGTGTCTGGGTGCCCGCATCGCCCCCTGCACGGGAGTGTCTGGGTGCCCGCATCGCCCCCTGCATGGGAGTGTCTGGGTGCCCGCATCGCCCCCTGCACGGGAGTGTCTGGGTGCCCGCATCGCCCCCTGCACGGGAGTGTCTGGGTGCCCGGTGCCTGGGCAGAGGGAGCGCTGGGGCCTGGGTGCCTCCAGGCGTGGGTCAGCAGCCACCACAGCAGCCAGGAGGGACACGGGGACTCTGCTTTTTGGGGTTTTCTTCCTAAATGCTGGAGCTAAGACCCACAGCAGGGTATCTAGCAGGGATGCTCGGGCTGTGGGTGCTGCTCAGTCTCTGCAGGACACGCCGGCTGCCCCGTCTGTCTGTCCGTCCCACAGACAGGGACCCTTGCTCAGCTCTCTTTCGGGGCTCCCCTCCACCAAGTGCTGCCGGTGTTTGCAACTGCGGGGCTGCTTCTGGGGGAGGGGAGTTGGGTGCTTCAGCCTCGTCTGCCCATCCCCCTCCCCTTCTCCGGGGGGGATGAGAACTGAAATAAAAGGTCCATTTCTTTAGAAAGCCAGGCCTGACTATGGGAAGGGTCCCTGTATCCATGCAGCTCTCCCGGCCTCCCGCTCCCCTGTTTAGTAATCTCACTTCTGGGCCTGAATTCATTCAGACGTTGTGAAGGATTAGCTGACCTTTCTTTCAGCGCTTGGTAAGCTGGGGATGTTAAAGCTTCCCAAAAATTAAACTCTCAGGAGGCTGGGAGCCTGGAGAGCTGCTCAGCGCCTGCGGCTGCTTCCCCAGCATCTGCCTGGGACCTGGCACTGTCCCTTCGTCCCTCTCGACAGCGCTCAGATCCATGCACAGCCTCAGCACCCGGCTGCACCGTCCCAGTGCAGGATGGAACCAGCTGGTTTTCTCTCCTACAAGGTTGTTTGACCAATTTTTTTTTCTGTTTGCCTGAAGTGGGTTTCAGTGCCCGCTTTTCCCAGCTTCTCTCTGCTGCCGTGAGAAGATGGGATAAGGAAAAATGTGAGCCCTTGAAGCTGGGAGCTGAGGTTTGAGGAGGCAGGTGAAAGCTGTCTGAGAGCGGATGATGCTGTCACAGCTAACGGGTGGCACAAGCTAGTAGGGACAAGATGCTCTCGCCTTTGTGAGGAAGTGTTCACTCTGAAACCTAACAACGACTTGTGGCTTGGTTAGCATTTTGCTGCCTTAGGTCTCAAGCTGGGACTGAACATGAGAATTTACTTAAAGCTCCCAAGCACAGATGTGATGGAGTGACATACAAGTACTTCCCGCAGAGGTAGAATTGGGCTTACGAGGCGGCTGCACTCCCCTGACCAAGTGAATCTGATTCTCTGCTGGGAGATTCCTACATGGGTGATGCAGGAAAATTCCCCCCTTTTTCCACATTTTTGCTATTAATTTTCCCCTGAGAGTGAATCTCAGAGCTGGGGAACTATACCTGGGCACGAGCACAAAGGGCACCACGATCAAAGCGCATTTCGTCTCCCTGCAGCCTGGGACCCAGAGCTCTCCTCGGCACTGGCGAGGGAGGGGAAATTGCTGCTTCTCCCGTTCGAGGACCCCGAGAAAGCAGCTGGAGCCGTGGGGGAGCTGGTGGCTGCTTGGCCCCACCGCCCTGCAAAATGCTGCGGGCTGCTCTCGGGGGAGCCATCCTGCTGCAACGGGGGGTTGCAAGGACGACCCCACGGCCTGGCAGACAGGGCAGCCAAATCCCTGGAGGCTGCACCTTCCCGGTTTGGTTTCGGACTCTTCCTTTCGGGGTTATGTTGTTGCATCTGGCAGAACAGGAGTGAATTCAGCAGCACAAGCAAAACCCACGTGCAGCCAAGCCCGAACGACTGCCCAAGCCCAGGCGGGGAGAACAAATTGCACAGAGGGAGGGCAGGGCTTCATCCAGAGCCCTCGGAAAGCGGTGGTGGAACTAGAAATTATTTCTCCTCCTCCCACTTGCTTTCTCTCTCCGTCTCATTTGAACTGAAGCCGTTTGCACGCTTAAAGAAGCAAACAAATCCAAACGCCGCAGCAACGTCTGAGCCGCGCGGAAGCCTGACTCAAAGGAACCCATTGCTGTTCTCTTCTTTCCATCCACTTAAACTCAGTTATTTTACAGAAGCCGCGAGGGGGGCGAGGGGATGCCTTTGTTATCCACTTAAAATGCTTGTTTAAATGGGCAGCCAGCTTCTAACGGGGCTAATTTTATAGGCACCATAACCTGATGCGAGAAGTTTCTTTTACGACTCTCCACTCCCTCTGTCTCGAGCAGGAGCAAGGGCTGCGGCCGAAGCCCCCGGGGGGTTTGCACAGATCTGCCAGTTCACTGGTGAAAAAAGGCATCGGTAATTCAAAAAAATAAAACTGTCTTATGAGATATAAATTAGATTATTGCTCTGGGGAGATGAGCTGCTCCGCTCACCCACCGAGCTGCCGCCGCCAGATAGCATCTGTTGCAATTACAGGTTCCTCCAGCCTGCCCGGCAGAAGGGACCTCCCGAATATTTCAGCAGCAGCTGGAGCACGCACAAACACTCGATGTTCTTTCTACGGCTAAACAGCCAGTGCATGGTCTGTGCTCAATTGCTAGCTGGTGGCCCCATCTCCTCTGAGGACTCGGGGCAGCGGGTGGTCCAGAGTCCCCTCGCTGAAGGTAACAGGGTCCAGATTGTCACCTTGCAGCAGGCGCTGGAGGCTGAGCTCGTCTCTCTTCACGGGTTTGTACAGTGCCAAGTGCACCCCTGGCACTAGATCAGCAATATTAATTGCCCATGAGAGGAAGCATATAATCAGCCTCCAATGCTGTATAATTACACAGAAATTACCAGAAGAAATTAATTCCAAAAGGTGAACATATGGGCCGTAATGCTGAAGCCGAAGCTGGATTTTGCCTCTGGTTACTGCCACTCATAACTGAGGGCAGAATCTAGGCCAAAAGTGTGTTTCCCAGTTCGTGATTTATTGTACCAAAATGGAGCCGGTAATGAAAACCGTGCTCCACTTAATACACAGTCGACTTCCAACAAAAATGCCAGCGGGAACTCTTTCTTCTCCTTCTTGCGTTACAGCTGCCCGTCAGCAGAGGTTCTACGAACTTGGCTCTCCTGCCGTGGCCATGGGGAGAGGCATCGCCACACCATGAAACCCCAAGGCTCACCGGCACCGGGCTCAGGGGACAGGCACTCTGCTGTGCCCCCTGCCAGCCCCCGGCCAGCCCCAACCCTCCTCTGCCTCTCCCCCATCTCCCCCACCTTCTCACGCTTTCCCCCACCTGAGCAGGGCTGAGCTTGTGTTGCAGGTTATTTCAAAAAGCAAGTAGAAATCAGGCTCTACGATGATGTATTTTGGCACATCGGCCTCCAAAAGAGCCCCCACGTGCTGGCTCCATCTTGCTGAACCTGTCCCACTGTGCTGCAGCGTTGACCCATTCAACCCAAACCATCTGGGTGCTGAACACCCACTGCAGCACCCAAAGCCGATGGAGCCATATGGGGTGAGAGCTTTGCTCCTTCCTGGCGCAACCTGATGCTTCCTAGCCTTAAAAATACCGGCTTTTTTCTGCAGGCACAAAACAGCAGGACACCTCCTCTCTGCTTGCAGGAGAGGAGCAGGTGGAGAAAGCTCTGAGGAAGCCCAATGCAGTGAAGGGACCTTATAGCTCTTTCAACCCTCCCCTCGCAAACACGGGGCAACCTGTGGGAAACCGTTGGGAGATGGCCGAGTGCCACGGCTGAGCCCCTTCGCGGCGAACGGGAATTCATTTGCATGCTGAAGTTGTAGTCGGGCGCTTTACAACACGGTACAAGCATATAAATGTATTTGAATCTTCAATATTGCCCAGCCACCGCCTGGCAGCGCGCTCCCCTTGGTTTTCTCCAGGGGGGTTGGTGGAAGGGGTCCTGAATAAAAGATGCCCAAGTGAAACCTCAGGTCCCAAGGGCAGCAAAATGATGGAGAGCTGAAACGCACCAAATTCAGGCACACGGCATATCTGCGGCGGAGTTTTCCCAGCCAAAAACGTGCGTGCCAGCGACAACAGGAAACTCACGGGCTGTGTGACAAGTGTTGTGGCCTCTCCTTAGCTCTCTTACTGCCTCAATGGGTCCCGGGTGACTCTGCAATCAAGGTCCCATTCAAGCCAGGAAGAGTCGAATCCCGGGGATATGTGTTAGGCCAGCACTTTCCACTTCTCTTTCAGTTCATGGACACCTATAAATTTTCCAGGCACAGTGGTACAGTACATGCCTCCGCTGCAGCCACTTCCACAGCCTCCTTAAAAGTAGTCCAGGACCCTGAGAAATTCATTATATTAAGCAATTAACAGTGATGCCTGTGAGTTCATGGACCTTCTCGCTGCCGAGGACCAGAGTACAAACGATATCACCCCTAGTCAAGGCGAGCCAGTCAAATTATTGGTGATAAATACATTTATTCCAAGTTTTGACCCACTTTACATCCCTTTATTTAACCCAGCTGCTCCAAAGGGAGGGTTGGAATAAAGGGAAAATAAAGTCTGTGAGTCTTCATGCCTCCCTGGTTCTCTCAGCAGGGCTGGCTGAATTCTTGTCGCTATTATTAGTGTTGCGATTGTTGTTGTTATTATTATTGTTATGATTATATGCATTTCATTCTCTTTTGGGTAATGAATAATTTATGACTCTGTCTCGATCCCCTTTCAATGGATTCACTATCCAGGGAGACTTGCTGAATAATTTGGATCATTCGTTTTCAAGTGCATGGGCTGCTGACAAATTGTTCGCTTTTCATTGCTGGGGACATTCATTGGTCACCCAAATCAGGGGATTTCTTTGGTCGCCCCAAGCACGTGATGTGCCGTCTGGGGTTTTGTCGGGATTTTTGTTTTTGTTTTGGGGGGTTTTTTGGGTTGTGGGTTTGGGTTTTTTTTTTTACTGATTGGAAAACTTCACTTTGTGGAGACTGACAATTAGCTCATTTCGGGGGCTGGATTTCTGGAGAAATCAGTTTGCCAAATTTTTGAGCATTGGGTGGTTTCACAGAGGTTTGTGAGAAGTCATTGCTTATTAAATGTTGTTTAATGTTTTAAAGGTGTTGCTATTTTTGCTGTTTGATTAGATAAAAATTATTACTAAGCTTTTGCTTACTCAGTGCTAACTAGATAAATACTGCAGTATTAGACCTGGCCGCTCCTTTGCCTAAAATCCTGGGAACAAGTGAATTTTCAAAAGGCTTGCATTTGGGGATCTTTTTCCCTTAAAATCAAACGAGTGCCTGTGTTACCCTGGCCGTGTCCATCCGGACTGGTTTCAGGACCCTGCACACATGGTCGTCCAGGAGAGCAGCATCCCCCAGCCCCGGGCAGGCTCCGAGCTCGACAGAGTCACATCCCCGGACACACACAGAGCACAGCGAGGACGAGCGCTGCTCCTCGCTCTGCTGCTGGACCGTGGGATGGAGACAGGTGACACATCCGCTGGAAGCTGCATTTGTCTGGGAGGTCTCAACTTGGGGAAATCTCAGCAAATTTGCTGCCCATTCCATGAAAATCATTAGGACACGCCACACTCAGCTGCAGCAAAGCTGCGTTGGTGCAGAGACCCTCTTAATCCTCCCGCTGTTAGCCCAGACCCTGCGCCGTGCCCCGAAATGCCGCAGGCTAAATCCAGATTCATCGGGGGAATGAACAGGGCTGTGCATCACCGCCCCAGCTCAGACCCTCCCGGCACGGCGTGGTGTGATGCATCCAACACCACGACGGCCGCAGAGCACAACCTCACGGTCCCCAGGGCCCCGAGCCGGAGGGGCTCGTTCCCTCCCTGCCCCGCACCGCCTGCTGCCTGCACTGCCTGCTTAGCCCCGATTTACGAGCAGCGTGTGAAGGACAGACACTGGGCCGCTGGGCTGAACAATGCGGGAATATTAGCCGAGTTACAAAAACAAACAAACCAAACCCCGCCGGGAGCCCGTTTCATTTATCTTCTTTTGTCCAGTTTTGCTTCAGCGTGAAAGTCGCCCTTTCAAGTCCAGCAGTTGCGTTCCAGCCCCGGCGGGTAGCTGATCCAAAGCGTTACACTGAGAGCTTCCCAATGGCATGTTTGCACAGTTCAATTCATTTCTAAATATTCAGTGGAGTTTCCCTCCCTCCTACCCTCCCAGGACTTTTTGCCCAAGAGCCGAGGGTGTAAAGTACAGGGCCGGGGATACTGGTGCACAGAGCCTTTGTGTGCAAACACAAGCTGCTGTTTGTATTTGCCTTCACACTGTCAGAGCTCAATTGTGTGCGATGCAATACTGGCTACCAGTCTGCTTTCAATATCCGCTCGGCCATCCCCGCTGCCAGAGAGACGCTCCCCCCTCCCCGGCCGCTTTGAAGCAAAGTGATTTAATTTCATGAGACTTTCGGTAATCACGTTACGATCTCCAACATTAACCAGAACTGACTCCCTATTGCAAAAGGGCGGGCGGACGACCCGGTAAACAGCCTGGCTCGGGACAGCTTGCAGTGCCAGAGGAAGGCAAAATGCAGGACGGCTGCCTGGCTGGTTCTGCGCCGCTTATCAGATGAGGCTGGAGAACAACAGCCTCTTGCCAGCACCGGGAGGGAGCTTTGGCCATCCTGAGGATGCTCTGCGGGCTGCTCTGCTTATCTCATGCACCACGATGGCTGATTTTTAAATCCAGACCTTTTCCTTCTCTCTGTAGCTCTACCCATCGTTTACCTTCCTTCTTCCCTGATGCATTTACAGCGTCCTGATACCTCTGTCACATCCCCCAGGACTGGATTTGCTTCTGGGACGGGCTCCTTCTGGTTATGCATTCCTACATACTGCAGTGGCCAGTGGTCCAGGAAGAGCCAGGGCATCCCTGCGGGAGGAGGGGGGTCTAGGGAAGGTCTAGCATGAAGAAGAGGAGGCTGAGAACAGGGAGATTCAGGCCTTGCCTGCCTATGCTGTCTCTCCCTCCCTCCTCACCTCCCTGCATGCATGGCTCTGCTCTTCCCAGAGCATCTCCTGACCTACTAGAGATCGCACACTGGACCTTGAAGGAAAGTTATTCTGGGGCTTTGAAAGCAAACCAAGGTGCTGCAGCAGGCTGCCGGGCACCGGGCCATCCCCAGTGGGTGTAAAAAAAATTCCCTTTTTCCAATCAGATGCATTGTCCTTCCTCTCTCCATCCACTATGGTCTGACCCTGGACCCTAAATATCCAGATGGCTGACATTAGGGGCCATGAGTTCGCCCTACAGAGCTGCCATGAAAATAGTCATACTCAGTCAAAATGAAGCACCGATTCCAATAACCCACACGGCGCCACTGAGTGCAGCCTGGTAGGGATCAGGGTGATGGATGGCTCCAAAATACCATGGGAAGAAGACATGGACTCCTCATCCATCTTCCCATCCAAATCTGCAAACTTGGAGTACACAGACGAGCGTGAAGAGGGTGATCGGGGCGGAACAGCTGGGCTTTGCCTCCCGCAAGCTGGGAGCTCACAGACCCAGCACGGATATGGCACGCAGCCCGGAGAGCGAGCCACGCAAAGTGGGGACTGCTGAGCCAGCAGCTCTCCTCCTGCGTTTCTTCTCTAATTCCCACCTGGGATGGCGGGGGGGAAAGAAATCCCCCCATTTCCTAACGCCTTGAGAATTGGGGGAATGCTCTTCCTGCCCCACCACACACCATCACTGAATCGCTGTCTGCTTCTCCACAGTCAGAAAGTGTTTCCCATCCCAGCAGTTCCCCACAGCGGGTCAAAAAAGAATCAGTTTGCTGTGGGACAAACCCGCAGAGCCCGGCTGCTGGCAGCCTGCGTCAGCCAGGCTGCTCCCGCCCTTCACACTGGTTTTGCCTTTTTCCGGGGGAATTTGGGGGTGCTGGCGGTGGGCTCCCGGCTCTCCACCCTCCTCTCCCAAACAGGGGAGATGCAGCAGCTTTGCCCTCAAGCAGGGAAAAAGTTTGTCTCTGAGACACCCCTGAGGCTGCTTGCCCCCACCACACCGCGTTCCCATTCGCCTGCGAATACGAAGAAAGATTACGGATCTTTCTTGCTTTCGTGCTTTTGGCAGAAGATGGCAAAGGGGGGTTGGGGGCTCGTCCTTTACCTTTACGAGTTCCACCACCCCCAGGGGCACATCACAGGAGCAGGGCTGGGGGCTGCGGCTCCCCATGCAGCACCCTGGGGCTCAGCACAAGAGGGGATCCCTCTCCAGGTGCTACCACAACCTGGGTGACAACAGCCAGTGGGCAAAGCCAGAGGTCTCTGCCAGCTCATAACCCTCCATGAGATAATTTAGATGGACCCTGTGCTTGAAGGAGAGTGTGAAATCAAGTTTTTTTCCTTCCCCAGCCTCCAATCCTCTATCAAGGAGGGAGACACAGAGAGGATTTTCAACTCTCCCATCATTTACAAAACACTTTGAAAAAGTTTGAAAGGAACTCCCTGCCTGCACCCTCCCTGATTTCAAAGCTGTGTGTGGGACATGAAACTGGGCTCTCTCCATATCTATTGCTTTCTTTGCTTGCTGCTCTCCCTGGTGATGCAGCTCCTAGGGCAAAGGGACAGTCACTTTGCACAGGAGATGCACGTTGTGAGCAGCAGCAATTGTGCACCTAGTTTGTGCTGCCAATGAAGTGGTCCCTCCAGTGCCAGCTGAGACCTTGGGATGCCCAGCACCATCCTGCTGAGCCCCAGTACGAAGCAGCCTCTCTGGCCATATCACTCCATCAGTTTTTGAACTCCAGTCCCCATTAAAACTAGTGCTGTTCAAAATAAATCCATAAACAAAGCTCCCAGCTGAGCTGCATCCCCATCCCTCCTCCATCCCCACCCCACCGCTGACATGGGTGCCTGTACTCTCCCGACTCACAACCCATTTTATTAGTATCTACCTAAAAAAACACAACATTTTTTCCTGCCCAGCAGTTAATCCCCTGCCTCCTTATGAGCCTAACACAAACTCCCAGGCGGTGTGTGGCTGAGCCCCTTCGTGCCGCTGATCTCTGCTGCAAACACGGGCTGCTCCTGCCTGGGATGGAGCGAGAGCAGCCAAGCTCCCCAACAGCCTCCCCGGCTGCACTGGCTCAGAGCAGGAAAACCCTCCCTTTCTCCTTATCAGTCCCCAGGGCACCCTAATCCCCCTATAAATGCAAGCTATTACACAGATATCTTTTTAAAAGCCTGCCCATCACTTCAGCCGGGTAGCCCCGTCCCAGCCGTCAGGGGATGGATTTTTTTGGAGTGTGGTTAGCAGGGGTGAGACGCTGCCACTGAACAGAGCTGGGTTTGCACTGGCTGAGGATCTGACCTGTTTCTTTACAAGCTGGGCTTTGATTCCTGCTCGGGAGCAGACCCCTCTCCCCTGTGACGCCGGGCTGCAGAGCCAGGCTGAGCCCCACGGCCATGCCAAGCTCCCCGGTTCCGCCACGCTGCCCAGCGGGAAGCAGCGGGGATCTGGCAGGGATGCTCGGGAATGGGAGCTCGGGTCATGCAAAGGAAATATCCCCCGCTGATTGCAGTGGCAAAGGCCAAATGGCAGCCACCCCCCCGGGGACACCCTGGGGACCAAGCAAATGTGACTGCTGGGCTCTGCCACTGCCAAAACCTTTTCCTGGGTCTAAGCCGTATGTGTGGGCTGACGCTGGCAGCAAAACCTCTCCCTGCCCTGCTGCTGCCTGAAAAACTGGGGGGACGTGTTTGATGCAATCATGAACATGCTACAAATATATGGTCGGGGTTGGGCTGAGCCTGGGGGCTGTGAAGCCCCGCTCTGTGTGTTGAGGGCTCAGCCGCAGCGAGGGCTGGTGTGTCCTGCACTGCAGGCAGCTGTGTCAGTGCTTTCTAGGAAAGAGTGGATGTTGTAGTTGGTGAGCCCTGGGACTGGTTTGGGTTTATTTCTGCTGTTTGACAGCAACACAGGGTTAAATGATATGACCTCTGCAGTGCTATGAAGGTAACCAGCTGGTTCCAGTCGTCCTGACCCAAGAACTCCTTCGCCCTGCATGTCCCCCAAGGCAAAACTGTCTAGGGGAGAAACCCATCCCTGCACCCCCAAATCCTCCAAAGTGTCCCCAGGAAAACTCTGCTTGCACAGCACAACCCCTGCATGCAATATCTTATAATAAGCACAAGAGTCTCCAAAACCATTGTATTAAAAAGCAGAGCATCCCAAAGGGGAGGCAGGAGAGACCTAGGGCCAAAAAAGGCAGCAACCCTCCGTGATCAGAAAGTCCGTCCCCTACACCCAAGGATGAAGGGAAGATAAATTAAGAATATAAAGACAGGCTCACGCATCCCAGTTGCTCTCACTGCCAGGTCAGAAAACCAGAACCCCAGGGGTGTTTTTACAAGCAGGATCCCTACAGGCAGCAGAGATTCAGCAACCCTCGCATGCTTCTCGCTCCGTCCTCAGAGAGGCAGCACGTCCCCCCGGGTGGTCACGGGGAGGTTGCCGAAGCGAGGACAGCGTAGGCTGAATAAGGATGACATGCTTTGGCCCAGAAAGAGGAGGGCAGAGATTAGCCGTGGACAAGCTCAAGGGAAGGCAAGTGTCCAACCCAGAGTGCCAAGCCTGGTTTTGTTTTAGCTTTAACTGCGCTTTTTTGTTTGTTTGTTTGTTGGGGTAAAAACCCTTCTGTTGGAAATCAGTTTAACTTTAAGCTTCCTGAGAATAAAAGCCTGTGAGAAAGCTCTGCCCATGCAAGGCCCGCCTGGGAGGCTACAATGGGAACCTCAGCAGCTTATGGGCCCATATTTCTATGGCTACAGCACCCATCTGCTCAGCAATACAGTGCTACGCACAGCTCGTGCAATTCCCCATGCAGAACAACCTGCCAGCACTGAACCAGGGCTGGGGTGCAAAGGACCTCTGGCTCCGTGGACGGCACATGGTGCCATGAGAGGGTCCAGTCCGCACAGGGCTTGGTCCAGTTGCTGGCTGGTGTTGTGTCGCTGGTGAAGCTGTCCCAGTTGCAGTCTTTCTCTAGACACTAAGGATGCTCCAATGCTGCTTCATGCCTTTCTTAGCCCAATCCAAAGCATGTTGCACAGCCCCCCCCCTTTACTCTCTATAAATGGGGAAACTGAGGCACAGTACAAGCCGGGATATCAGAAATTATTATTATCCCTAATATTATCGGAATGTAATGGGCAGTATCAGCACACAGCAGCCCCAAAATCCACCTGTCAGCCTTGCCTGGCTGGCTCAGGCTAGAGACGTTGTGCTGTGTTGCCCAGACCCAGGCAGCAGCATCCGCCTCAGATGGGCAGAGGACACCACACCCTGGGGTCCTTCATGGGCACCCTGGGGATCCTGCAGGGACAGCTTGGAAATCCTACTCCAAGTCTCTTTGCTCAGTTAAGAGATGTCACTGCTTTACAAGGCGAGAAGGGATGCTTGCATCCTTCCCCCACCCTCTGGGAGAGATGTGGCCACACGCAGGGTAAACACTGGGGACACTCAGCCCCCCCTCCTCCTCACAGAGGGAATTACAAAGCCACTTAAGCCCTCTGGCTGACTCCTATCCCACCACAGTGCCTGGAACCAAAGGGGAAGAGGGTGCAATGGATGTGCCCCTGCCTGAGCAGGTCCCTGGCAGCTCTGCTGTCCTACGCACCCTGCAGACAGAGCCCTCTCTTCCGCTGCCCCCCTCTGAGACAGACGATTTGCAAAGCCCTGAATCACCACAAAAGAGGAGAAGACAGACAGGACATCTTTCACCAGCCCAGCCCTTGCTGCTCTGATGGGTCTCAGACACTGTGAGCCATTGGCACTCATCAGATGCACCCATCGGTGGCCTCAGGACTTGCCCTGACTCCCTGCTCCACTGCATGCTCCTGGGGTGCCCGAAGCCATCGGTCACCACCAGCTTCTCTCCTTGTCCCATTCAGAGACCAAGGGGAATGGGATGGAATCATCGTGTAGGGCTACCTAACACCCCACTGTGCTGACCCTGGGGAAAACACAGGCAGGATGAGAATTGTGAAGGCTTTTTTAAGTGATAAATGCAGGTTAAAGAAAAGGGATCACCTAAATTTAATAAGGGGCACCAGGAAGTCCCTGAGATGAAATCCTACAGCCCTTACATCCCTCTGCAGGACCAGAGTGAGAAGAGCTCACTGCCATGGAAGAATTTGATTGCCCTGGTTGTGGTGAGGCCAGAGGGAGCCCACCGGCTGTGTCAGTAAGCACTGCCCTGTGAACAACCTCCCCGGACCACCACTGAGATGATAAAGCCCCAGGTTTATCTGGAAGGAAGTTTTTCATTGGGAATGTTTGGCAGGCTGTTCTCTGGTAGTTCCTGGATCCCCCTGCATCTGAGATGAAGTTTCCTTTTAGCTGGAGGAGAAACTTGCTCGCAAATTACTCTGACATGAGACACATCCCAGCCTGGGAACCCTACAGCAGCGCGCACTGCGGAGCAGAGCCTGACACCAGGCTTGTGCCAAATCCCCTATCTGAAAACACAATGTGTTTCCTTTCTCTCACTGCAATCGCACTTGTTTTTGTTAAACACTCTCTAGGCATCACATAGGGCCAAAATCCGAGAGGAGCCCAGCACCTGCAGACACCACTGACGTCAGGCACACGTGCAGGCGCTGGGTGCATCTCCCGGCCCCACGGGGAAAGGGCTGCGGAGCACCAGAGCCGGCACTGGGAACGGAGTCTGGAGGCCGTTCTCAAAGCGCCTGTCGGCAGGCTGCAGCCTGGCTTTGGCTAGTAGCGCTTTCTCCAGCCAAGGCAAATGCAAAGGTATTTTACACAAACTAAAGGGTGTATTTAAAAGCAGTGCTTGTCCGTGTTCATTTCCAACACTCAGAATAATGCCGCTGTTCATGAGAAATTGCGGAATGGTGTTGATTGCATTTTACTGACGTTGCTAAATCGGATTTAAGTCCCTGCCTGCGTGTTCATGTCCCCATACAAGCTCACCAGCAGTTGAGCTCAGACAACATTTTAGTTCAGGGCTTTTCCAGCTGCATTCTCCTCTCACAGGGGAGCTGGAAGCTTCACCAGGACAAACTGGGTTGGAGACACGGGGCCTGAGCTGGACCAATGCTGAGCAAACGGAGCCAGCCTGACAGCGCTGGAGAGAGGAGGGATGGAGAACAGACCTCCAAGCTTGTCTCGAAACTGCGTCCTCCCCGGGGCATGTTAGCTCCCAGGCGCCCAGCCAAAGCCAAGCTCTACGTGGATGAGTTATTCGCCAGGTAAAGTCGATGGGAACCTGAGTGTGTGAAAAGGTCTGCTGGCCAGGCTCCTTCTCCAGGAGCAGGTCCCTGGAGAACATCCCCGTGGGCCAGGTCCTGTCCTCCCCGTGAGCGGTGCCCGGACTCTTGCAAGCAGCAAGTGCGATAAAGAAAAATTAGATCTGGCTGGCGAAAAACATTCCCGTGGGAAATTTTGACTTTTTGTCAGAAACTCCGGCACATTTCTTTTGCAGCCCCAAATAAGCATGAATAGGAACAAAGATTTGGTTTTGGCATGGGGAATGAGCTTACCAAAGAAAACATCCAAATTTTTAAGCAAAGCAGACACATTCTATCATTTTTCTCCCTGGTTGGAAAACCCACAATTTTTCAGGAAAAAAAAGAGCAAATTCAATGAAAAAATAATTGTGATCGGTTCTCACACCACTGCCTGGGGCAAATTCAGCTAATTTGGCTAATTCACCTACGCCCTCACCACTGCTGCTCAGGAGAATCTGGCCTCCTCTGGCTTCCTCCTCAAGCAGCTGAAGATCCCTCCAGCGTGCAGCCGACAACATCACCACCGACTCACCGCTTGTGCCCTGCTCTGCCTGGCGAAGGCTGGGTGCATCGCCCTCGGGTGACCCCAAAACCTGACTTTCTCTCGGGATTTAGGACAGAAACCAGGGTGGGCCGATGGTCATGAGCAAGTGGGTGGGAGCTGAATAGGGTTATTGTGATCTTTATCTAGGGGGATTATTCCAGGCAGCGTGGGCTTGGCAGGGCAACGCAGTTGTTTGGCCGTGGCTGGTTTTGTAGACTGATAGGTATGGCCCCAAGAAATGTGCAGCAGAAACGGGCTGAGGAAAATTATTTTACGGTAGCTTCATCCTTGCAAAACATTCACTTCCCAGCAAAGTTGGCGGAAAAGGCAAAAAAAAAAAGAGTGATTTTCGTTTGCAGAAGTTTGACGCGGCTGGGACTGTGCATGGTTTGAAATGCAAAGCTTGGCACAAAAGTCTCACATTTTACTGGAAACTGGGAACTATTTGCTTTTTATTGGAAGTAAATCGGAAGGGACAAGGATAGTAAGCACACGCGGCCAGTGTAATAACTGAGCAGAAGCATTTTCAGGAGCACTTCAGGACCCTGCAGAGTAGACCAGGGGTCCAACAGCACCCCGAGATCGCACGAAATTTTACGGCATCGTTGACAGCAGTAACTGTCTTTCTGCAGGCAGGGAACTCGTCCCTGCCCGTGAGACGGGACGGAGGGCTGGGGGGAGCTGAGCCCCTCCGGCTCCCCCGGACCTGATGCTGAGGAAGACGGGGACCCGCGCTGGGCCGGCGGTGGGAAATAATCAAGCCGCGGAGTCCCATCCCGGGGACGGAACCCGCCGGGACGGAAGAAAAGCAAACCCGGAGATAAACCCCGGCTGGGCGCTGTTAGCACATCCGAGCGGCACCCACCGCCTGCCCCTCCGGGAAACCGCATCCCCCCGCAGCTTCCCCCCGCTGCCGCTGCCCCGGGGCCGCGCCCGCTCCGCCCCGAAGTGAGCAGCAGCCCGGGGGGAGCGGAGGCTCCGGACCGGGGCAAGGCATCGCTGCCGGGACCCCCGCACCCTCCGCCGGCGCCTCCACCGCGCCTGCCCCGGTGCCAGCCGACTGCAGGACCGGGTCCCCCTCTCCCCTAAACCAGACAACCCGCGTTTGGCCACGTCTCGGTGTTGAAGGCGCCGGCGAAAAAATTGCACTCTCTGCAAGGGACACATCTGATTGTGATTTGGGGGGGGGGAGAAAAAAGCAGGAGAAGGAAAGAAAAAGAAAAGCCCAACCCCGGCTGCTCTGCGAGGCTTTTTTCCTATCGTCGGAGCTGCAAATATTTTGGAAGACGGGGCCGTGTTTTCCGTGTAAATAAGGCGGCGGCGGGTGCCGAGGACGCGGTCCGCGGGGCCGGGGGGTCCCGGGGCGGAAAGCCGAGCCGAGCCCGGGGCGCATCCCAGAGCCCGGGGCTGGGTCACCCCAGCTACCGGCACACGACTGATCCCAGGGGCTGGCACCGGGCGAGGAGGGGAGCGGCAGCCCATGGGGATCCCGCTGGGGAGCAGGGAGTGGAAGGACGGGAGGAGCAGTCGGCGTGATGTGGGGGACTCAAGGGGACGAGCACCCCAAACCCTTCGCCCTTGGCCACCCCGGGCAGAGGCGAAGGGACGCCCCGTCTTCCCTCGGGAACAGCCGAGAAGCTGGATCTCCCTTATAGCCAGGACGGCGCAGGTTTCTCGCCCGAGACGGAGCGAACCGACTGCTTCCCGGTTCTCATTTGGCCTTGGGGCTCGCTCAAGTTCCCGCCGCTCCGTCACCTCTCCCCGGGGCCGCCCGCACCCCCTGAGGACGCAGCGACGGGAGCCGCAGGCTTTGCCGAGCTGCCCTCCCCAGCGCCCGGCCGCCTTCTCCCTCCGGGGAGGCCGGAGCCCTTCCCCGTCCCGTCCGTGCACGGAGCCTCTCGGGCGAGCTGGCGGCTTTGCCGGGCTGAGCCGGTGCCCCGGGGACGGAGCAGGGCTGCCGGCGAGCTCCGGGATCCCCGGACCGGACCCCGTTCCGTGCGCTGCGGGACTCCCGGTCGCGATCTGCCCGGGACGGGAGACCCTTCCCAGCCAGCCGGGGCTCCTCTGCCCTTCCCCGGACACGAACGGTGTTGTCCCGATCTCCTGAGCGTCCCTTTTACTGAGCTCCTTGGTGTCCCCTGCCCCGCGCTTCCTAGTCTGCTGTCCCCTGCTCTGCGCTCCAGAGCCACCCGGTGCCCTCAGTCCGGCGCTCCCGGGTCCCTCCGTGTCCCCTGCCTTGCTCTCCTCGGTTCTGCGGTGTCCCTCGCCCCACGCCCCCGGGGCTCTCCGCACTCCCTGCCCCTAAATCCTGTGCACCGCCGTCCCCTGCCCGGTGGTCCCCGGTTCCCCGCGCTCCCTGCTCTGCACCTCTGCACCGGTCTCCCCCGGTGTTGTCACCAGCGCGCTCCCGGGTGCCTCGGTGTCCCCTGCCTTGTGCTGCCGGGCTCCGCGGTGTCCCATCCCCTGCGCTTCCGGATGCCCTCACATCCCCTGCTCCGCGCTTCTGGGTCCCTCGCTGTCCCCTCCTCTGCCCTACGCTCCCGGGTACCACAGTGTCCTCGCCCTGTCCTGCTCTCAGTCTCCCTGCGTGTCCCTGGATGTCCCCTTGCCTTTCGCTCCCCATCCCTGAAGGTCCCTTGCCGGGTCCTCGATGTCCCCCTGCCTTTCGCTCCCCGTCCCCTCCTGGGTCCTTTGCTCTCCCCTCCCTCTCCCTGCCCTTCCGGGGAACCTCAGCGCCCTCTCCCCGTCCTTGCCCCGCGTTTGCCGGCGTGTCCGCGCCCGCGGCGTGGGACTCACCCACGCACTCGTTGGCCTCCCGGGCAGTCGCTCTCTGCCAGGGCCGGTCGTAGTGGAAGGGCTTGCAGCGGTCGCACTCGGGGCCGGCCGTGTTGTGCTTGCAGTCGCACACCAAGCTGTCGTCGCGGTCACGGACACAGCGTGACGCGTGGCCGTTACATTTGCATCGCCCGCCGACCTGCAGGTCGGAGACGGCGTAGAAATAGGAATCGCGGGCCAGCTCGGAGTCATCCTCGCTCTCGTCGCCGAAGGTGTGGAGGCGGCTGAAGGTCACCCTGATGTCGGTGGCGGTGACCCAGTCCTGCAGCACGGGCGAGTTGTCGAAGTCGTGGGCGGTGGGGCGGCCGTCCAGGGTGCTGAAGGCGATGAGGCCGCCGGAGAGGGGCCGCACGTCGGTGTGCGAGTCGGTACAGACCGCCTCCTGCTCGTTCTGCTTGGTGATGGCGGCGCGGCTGGGCTTGTTGTACATCTTGCGGCACTGCGTGGAGTAGAACTGGAAGGGCACCCAGGTCTTGCCGTAGTCCATGGACTTGTGGATGGCCATGGACTCGGGGCGCGGCGAGCAGAACTGCAGGCTGACGTAGGTCACCTCGAATTTCTTGCCCAGGGAGAGGGTGAGGGTGACGTTGTGGGGGTACTGGACGTAGCTGTCGGACTGCCAGCAGGTCAGGTTGTGCGGGTTGTTGAGGTCGGTGAGGAAGGAGGGCGGGTGGGCGCGCTTGGGGTCGGAGGCGTTGCAGAGGTGGCAGGAGCGGACCTGTTCCTCGCCCTTCTCCGTCACCACGCAGTACCGGGACGGCGGCTTCCCGCAGGTGCTCGACACCTTCACCTCCTTCCCGAAGGCCGAGTTGACGAAGTCGGGGATGCAGCGGCGGGGCAGCCCGTGCTCGTCGTAGCAGGGGTCGGGCTGAGCCGTCTGCACGGCGAACATGCTCACGCCGTGGAAACCGCCGCGCAGTGGCT
>VWZZ01000313.1:5131-20708 GCA_013399095.1 Psophia crepitans
TTCTGTTCTGTTCTGTTCTGTTCTGTTCTGTTCTGTTCTGTTCTATTCTATTCAGCTGGCTTTAGACACAATGGTTCCAAATTCCTCCACAGGGCACGGTGCTGGGTTCACACTCTAGTAGTCTGGCCACAGAAATTGTCAGCCAGTTAAGCAGAGTTCAAACACAGCTTGCTCAGTGCTGCCTACAGCCCGGAGCAGACACAGCTGAAGATCAGGGATGCCTGGCGAGTTTCTCCACACGTGCTGCAGGGCAGACACATCTGTGTTTTGCAATGTGTGCAGCCGGCTGGCGCAGACAGTTGATAAAACGTCCCTCCTTTGTCCATTGCCGTTGGAGTCTCTGGCACCCTTCATGGATACCTCAGCGTGTACTGACATCTCTTTTCTGTGAGAACGGTATGATGTTTTAGCCTGTCTCATCTAGTCTCATTTTCTTCTTCGATGTTTTTCCCTCCCCAGATGATAGGTACTTGTAGTGCAGTGCGATGGCTTCCCGGCTGCACGTGCCCTTTGGACAGTCTCCTACACGATCCCTGGGAAACTATGTTGTCTGTTATGTTCCTCACAGTCTCTCAGCAGTGAAGGCAACTTTTACTACGTGTTTCCACCAGCAGGCTAGCCCTTAGCCTTCCTGCTAGAGGAATTAACGTTCCTGAATCAGCCCAAGCTTCCTCTTTCTTGCCCATCCGTTCTGTCTGTTGATAACCTGGTGGAGTTAGCAACTGCGATGCAGTTGCCCGCAGATTCCACTACCCCGACCCTCACAGTGCTATATGCCCTGTACATCGCCTTTCAGTGCAGGCATGCTAAAGATTTCCTGGGGCAGAAAAGCACTAGAAGGGTTCTGCAGAGACTGCATGCGAATACATACTTGGAAGCGTAAAAGCAAGATTGAAAGCACTGGTTTAATCTCATTGAAATAAACATTTACAGCTTTTCTGACCTTTTCCTGTAGATCATGTCAAGCCCCTCATCAAGTTCAGTGTGCTCTAAAATTTAGAGCAGCGCTCCCTTTAGGCTGTTACATTAAAGTCCAGATGCGAGTGAACGTTCAGGCTCAATCTGAAATTTTCCACCAACTTGCAGATTCATAACCTGCAGGCAGTTGCAAGAAGGTTGGCTGCACATGCCTGTTCATTGATCCCGAAGAGGGACTCTTTGTACACAATGGCAGAGGGATGATGTGGTTTCCCCCTTACTGCTTTCAAATAAAGATAATTTAGTAACTTGGAAATTTTTTGAGGAGCTGCTTTTGGCACGTTTTATTCTAATCTTTATTTTGCAGGCTATTTTCTTATTTACTCTACTGAAATATTGGCAACACCTAGGACAAGGAAATACTTCTTATTACCTAAAATTTATACTTCCACTGCAACATCAAATATTCTGCAGCTGCTCTAGTCTTCCCTTAAGGCCATAGATTTGTATCATGATGACGTGCATGGAATCTCCTAATGACGGTGATGCAAATAGGACTTCGGGAAACCAGCTTTGACTTTGGTCAAGGGGCAGGACAGAACTCAGGAATATGTTTAGGTGGAACAGCTCATATCCCTGCAGGCCCAGGAACAGGAGTGAACATGTTTCAGCCACCTACCTGCTGCACTCCTGGTTTGTGCTAGCAGGGAAGGAGTCTCCCCGAGCCTGCACTGCAGTTGCCCAGCCCCGGACACCTCTGACTGGCAGCACTGTTTGGCATTACTGTGTTGCTCTGCATTTGTAGCCTCAGCTCTGACTCCACCCTCGATTTCTGCCCTGTAATTTGCTTGAGGTCCTACATGAAACCAGATCCCTACCCCAGGCTTGGAGGATACTTCTTACCTAGTCAGAGAGTGACCTTTTCCCACTGTGCTGCACTACTAAAGCAGCTCTTGAGGGACTGGAAGACAGAAACACCCTTTCTCTACATGAATGCAGCTATTCAGCTTCCTGCTGAGATTTTGTTTAGGTGCTCATGCGTCTAATACCTCAGTGATCTAATTCTGGTGTTTACAGTGTCATTTATGATGTAGACAGCCATGATGCACCTTCCCGTGACCAGTCAGCCTCAGAGCTGTCTCAGGCACCTTGGTTGTTTTGACTAAGCCTGTGAACCCTGCTGCCCTCTTAGCCCGTATCCAGGAGCGAGGCAAGCATGGATGAACCGTGTGTTCATTCCTCGCTTGTGTGTATGACATTAAAAAAAAAGCAATCATGTATATTCTATATATAACAGGTTTAGATTACTTTTTTTAGCCTAATCACACCTTTATATTATGTGTAGACACACATATGGTTGAGCATCTCTCCTTGGAAGGGAGAAATCAGGATGCTTGAGACAAGACAGAAAAGAGTTCATGGATTCTTCAAATGGTCTTGATCTGCTTAACGATAATAACCCCAAATCTGTGACACAAGTCCCACCACCTGTCCCTTGCCCGAAGGGTTCAGGAGTTTGGAGTTTGTGTGCGGGTGTTGCTCCATGGCTCCTCCTGTAAATTCATGGTTATAGGAAAATCGCCCTGATTCACTCTGCTGGTGCCTCTTGCACATTCTGTGTTTCTTCAGACTTCCCCATTCTCTTTCTTTCTTTTTCCACCTCCTCACCTCCACCCAGCTTTGCACATGCTATTCGGGCGCTGCAAACCGTACTGTGCTAGGCCACCTCACACCCTGGGGTTTCTCTCTTGCTCATGGTGGAAGTCTTTGCTGGAGCTGGCCTTTCTTGGTGAACATTTTACCTGAGCTACAAAGCTATCTAGCAACATAGGAAACTTTCCAAAATCAGGCACGTTTTTAAATCCTTTGAATTTCACGTGAGAATGAATCATAGAAAAGGTAATTTTCTTCTCATGCTGAATACAGAACTGCATTAAACTTGGGAAGCAAAATGATTTGTAAAGCAACTTACTTTGTTTTGTGTTAAGACATCCACCCTAAACTTTCTCAACTCCTCCTCTGCTTTTTTTCCTAATTTTGAGAAAAAGACACAATTCTCCTCTCCTATCCAAAGAATGAAATGAAACATCTTGTTTTAGGGTCAAATTAAGCATTTTAATCCACTGTAAAATCTCTCTTGCCAAAAAGCAGATAAACTGCTTTCAGCTGACTCATAACAAAAAACCTGTTCTCGGTGCCACCAACAAACCGAATGAATCCATTATGCACACAGCTCGAGGGAAAGGCCTGCTTTGAGTCAACGGCTGGAAAATGAACTTGGTGTTGCGTTTGACTTTGCCAGTCCTCAGAAAGGGAGGATGCTTGAGTCACCAAAGGTTGGTGGTGTTCTCAAGCACCCAACCGCGTGTGGTAGGGGCACAAAGGGTGACAAGGTGGCCTTTGGCACAGACTTGGTGTGGATGACGGTACTGGAATGCCTTTTTACACTGTGATTTGTAAGGTCCGCCACGGCAACTTCCATTTTCTCTACCCGGGTGCTGTGGAGCTGAGAGTGTGGTGCTCTTCACCGGAGGTGATGATCATTACCTCCGCAATGCTCCCAGCCCCACTAATTCTCAGAGCAAATGACCCAAGGCAGCTCATCTGAATCAAGCCTGCCATTTGACAGCGTGTTGCATTCAGTTATTAGGCTGGAGCCTGCTGCTTTACTTTCCAAGTTTTATCAATTTCAGTGTATGTTGCCGTTGGCTGTGCTTCTCAATAGCTGGTGGGTTTTGTGCTACAGATGGAAAATAGGCACATACGAGGAGCTGTCTTCAAATGCAAGCCTCGAGGGACCTGAACTTGAGAACACTAATGTGCACTTGTGTTGCACCACCAAGTACACTTGGCAATTTAAAAGCATCTGCACCTCTGTTTACAGGGGCTGTGTTCAAGTAATTTCCTACGTGATGTGAAACAAAGTAGATGTGGCGGAAAACTGGACTGCTCAAGCAGCTCTTTGGTGCTGGTGTTCCCCACTGATCATCTTGGCTGTCTAATTGTCTTGATGGACACTTGCATCTTCATGCTGATGCATGAGACACTTCGCTGCCAGCAAAGCAGGAGGAGCACACTCAAACTAATGCATTTGAGCATCCTAGGAGGGTGGGATGTTGCTGGGTGGGATTCCTCCAGCTAAAGGTGAATTTTGGCTGTGTGATGTCAAAAAGAGCTTGAAATGCATTGTAAGATCACTGTAGCTTCACCAGCAGAAGTTAAGTCAGTCTTACTGTTCCCTGCCCCTGCAGAAGGGGTTTCTTCCCCTGTCCCTGTGGCAGGATGAAAAGCATTTAGGGATGCTTCTTTTGCCCTTTGCTCCCTCATTTTGCTGGGACGCTTGCCTGGGCTGGGTCCTCAGCCAGGACGGCTTCTCTGGGGTGACTACTGCCTGCCCTGGCTCCTCACTCAGCAGCAACCCTGGAGGAGGGGATCAGTTATTACCATGTTCACATTACACAAAGCTTTTAAAGTCTCTACAAATACAAATTAACCCTTGTAGCATCTGAATGATGTTGTTAAGTGTGTATTTAACCGAGGAAATTCAAGTTATTCTCCTGGCTCTTGGGAGGTAAGGAAGGATTGAGTGCTGGAGGGTAGCATGGTCAAGGAGTGACTCATTCCATCATCTTTGAGGAGGAAGTGAGACAAACCAAGCCTTTCCCTACACAAGACTTCCCTTTCTTCAGAAGGACAATAGAAGAAGAGAAACCCAAAGTGCAGAAGGAAGGGTGTAAACCAAGAGGAAGCCGGAAAAGAAGATGGAGTAAGGCATAGTGGCAGAAAGAAGGGCTAACTGCCACAAAGCAAAGATGTGACCACAAAAACAAACCCACCAAATGACAAGGGGAGATATTCCAAGACATCTGTGGGGAGATGTATTTGCTGCAAGGGCCGTTCACTCCGTAGCTCCACTCCTCTGACAGCATCTTCTGCTGCGCAGTGTTTTCCTTATGTTCAATATTTCTTGTTCAATGGACACCGCAGGCGAAGCCTGGTAGTGGCAAACGTGTGCAAGTTCAGTTACTCAAGACATAAAAATCTTACACAATGTTGTACCTTGTAGTTCAAATGAGCCAAGCACAGTAGGTGAAAAAATGCAAACAAGTTTTTCAAAATCTCTCTCTCTCTTACTGTCTCTTACAGTTTTGGATAACAAAGAACAGCATCTAATGCAGAAACCACCGTAATTTTTTGAGGCTAAAACCCTGGCATGTACAAAATCAATAACATTCATTAGAAACATGACGTCTTACACAGGGCTTGTTTTTTGACCCATTTCACTGGTTTGTTGCTTTTATGTTAAAAATGTACCCATCAAATACTGTTTATACTTCTTCCTCCCTGTAAAACTTCTACCTTCACAGCTTCTCCCTGACCATTCCTCATCCCTTGCATTTTTGTTTCAATGGCAGCTTTGGAAGACCTTCTACCTCCTTTTGAAAAGTTATGTTACCTTATTTCTTCATTGGAAATGTGAAGGACCAGTCATACCTTTCCTTGGATCTGGCCTTGAAGGTCCTCCCCCCCGCCATCCCCATGCCTTCAATGCACCATGGCCACAGCACACAGGGAGCTGGAGGGAACTGAAATTTCTGTCAGCTCTTCCAGAGTCCCTGCAATGTACTGCACCTCCCTCCTGGGAGTGAGGAGTGACACGTGAGGAAAATTTTGAGTGTTAGTGGGAGAGAATTAAGTGAACGTAGGAACAAGGGGCCAGATTCAGAGCATCTGCTCGGGACTTCCCTTGCACTGTTTAAAAATCTAGGTGTCCACCACCAGCACGGTGTTTCAGAAGTCAATAGAAGACCTGTGCAAGTAATGGGAAGAGTAACCCAGCTCCAAAGGGTAACGCCTGAATTCCCAATAACGGCTAGGCAGCAACCCAGAGTCAGTCAGCAAGAGACATGAAGCCAGATGTCCCCCTCCATTCCTGCTCCTCCCTGGTTCTGGAACCAGAGCTGTACCCTGGGTGCTCTCCAGCTCCTCAGGACACAGAGTGTAGTGACCACCTTCATGCTGGGTGAGCGGGCCTTGCTGCTTGGAAGGTGGTTTTTTTGCCATGCCAATGCTACCTTCTGCCATTGCCCTTGATGGAGTTCAGAGGGATCCTCCAGGCAAGAGCCTCTGGTCATGGCTACCTTCTCCCACCAGTTGCTAGGTGATGAAGTTACAAAATCAGGTTTTCTTGAGGTTTGTTTTGTTTGGTTTGGTTTTTTTGGTTTTGGTTCTTTTTTTCTTTGTTCATCTGTCACCATCCCCCCCAGCACCCCCCGCCTCTTGCTTCAGGACACTCATTTTGACTGGTGAAAGGGAAATTTCAAAACAAAGGGTGAGGGGTGTCCCTACCTGGAGGACTCAGCTGGGGAAGGATGGCTCCTCAGGAGCTGCAGGGACCTGACTGCATCCCTTCAGGTTGAGAAGGAAGTGGAGCACAGATTTCCCGTTTCGTCAGTAAGTGTTCTGCCCACTAGGCTAAGAGATGACTTGATTTATTCATTTATATTTGCAGTTTTGTTTCACATTTTATTGATTGCACATGTGAACACACAAAATTTATTCTCTTAAGAATGTTCAAAGGAATAGATAATGTTATAGGTATCGGTGAAAAAGTGTGTATGACTGATTATTCTTATTTTTAAAACATGCAACTTGAGAATGCTTCTTGGTCTGGGGAGAAAAAATACTGTTTGTCTTCAGTGACCAATCACACAGTCCAACTAGTGAGCAAGAAATAACTGTGGCACAGCATTCACAAGTCTGCAAGATGTTCCCATGCATTATTCAGTGAATAATTCTAAATAATGAAAACACTGAAATCTGTGTGTAGTTGTAATATGCGGGACCAAATTAAATGCATTGTTCAGTAAAAGAAGTTGATCAAGCTCTAGTGAAGAACAGCAACAGCTCTTCCAAAAACCTGTGAGTCTGTGTAACATGAATTTATGGTGCACTAGCAACAGTAATCCATGTCCAGCAATCTGTAGGGAATGCTGGGTATCATTCAAAGTCACGAAGCAGTTGCCAGACTACCTAAGCTTCACCCAGAGGCTACACTTTTGCTGCAAAGTCACCTTCTGAGATATTTTCATTTTCCACATTGACTCCTCCAAAGGTGACCGTAGTCGGCCGAGAACCAGCTGTGGTGCTGGGCACTACCAGTGTTGCACCCATCTGAGGCTTGCCGTCCTCAGTGATCCCAGCCGTAGCTGATGAGCTGTGGGTCCTTAAGACTCTATCCTGTCCACCCACCATCTATGCTTTGATACCTTTATGTACTGAGTAGCCTTGAATTAATGGCAACACACAGGTTATGATCTGAATCAATTCTTGCAGGCAAGATAGGTACTTATTTATATCAACCTGGGGATGTTACAGCTTTGGATGCATTTAATGGTTTTATTCTGAGCTGTAGCAGATATTCAAATAGAATAGAACAGAACAAGAACTCTTTCTTCCCTTAAGGTACCAATCAAAATAATCGTATGGGTAAAAAACCCTGAACCATTGAGATAAAAATCGCTCATGACCAAGATCTTGTTGGAATTTTATTTCCCACATTATGTTCTAGAGGAGAGGGACTAAATCTTATAGCTGTTGCAGCAAATTTCCCTGTTGTTTTCAAAATGTTCCTACCTGATGCAAGGCAAAACCTTAGGAAAGTTACTGAAGGGCAGTGGGGAATAACAGCAGATTTATTTTTCAATAAGAAAAACTAGACTATGGTAAGATGTTTTGTCAAGCCATAACTTGTCATAAAGCCAAACACAGGTAAGTAAATTGTAATAAAAAATTGCACATGCTTTTACTGATTTTTGATTGCATTTTTAATTTTGCCCACGCAGCCAATGTGTTGCTGGCTTGCAATTAAGAATTGACAGTGGGAGAAAGAACAGTAACAAGAAATTGAATCATTCATTTGAAAGTAAGCCAAAAACAACCTTACGGAGAGAAAGGAAGAAACTTGTGAAAGATCTGCTTGCTGTTGTATTTCCAAGATTCAGCTCCTTAGCTTTAACAGCGCTTAAAATACCAGTCACAAGGCATGGCTGTGAAGGAAAAAACGCAATGCTTTCTGATGATTGAGTGGTTTATTCTAAAAGCACCACAGGAGAAGAATGTCTTGGGGCTTCAGCAGGTTTGAAATGTTGTACAAGAAGTCAGAAAGAAATTGATCTAAAAGATGCAGTAAATGGATTTACAAGTCTTATTGACTACCCTGCTGAGTTACTGCTTCCAAAAACCTCTGAAGTCCAGGTCTGTACTAGAGGCTTTCCATTCAGATATTCAGCCTGCACAATCAGCTGGCATTCAGCATTCGTATATGCTTTTATTATTCTGGGGAAAATACAAAAGGCAGGTTGATGAAGTTTGTTTTTTCTCACGTTTTGGTGACCTGAAGTCTTAAGTGTTTTGGAGGATCTGGGTTCTCTTTGTGCAAACCCTCAAACTTTTGGGATGTTGTGATGGAACATGAACAACACTGGATTTTGCTCTAGTCCTTACAGAGTTCCAAAGTGCTGTGGCTGTATAGCTGTTAGGTTTTATTCCAAACACTTCAGAAATTTGGATCAGCTTTTGTTTTTACTAAAACCACAAATTGGATGGGAAAGGCTGGATGATTTTTGCCTTCTCCCCTCAAATCTCCGATTTTTTACTGCTGTGAGAGAGCATGGCTGTTATCTGGGTGTGTGCTGTCACAGGCTGCAGTGCCACACAGTCATCGTGCGATCTTTTACGTCCCTGCCTGTAAGAGGCGTGTCAAAATGAAGAACTGGCTGCCAAGTGGCTTAATGAAGAAGCTGTGTCTGTAAATTGTACTCTGATTTGGCATCATAGAGTAGGTGTGACCTCCACCTTTGGGGTTTGTTAGCAAAACAGTTCTGGCCAGTATTACTCGTTTGAGGAGTTGTAGCTGTGGGAAGGGAGTTTGGATTATTATGGAGGGAGAAAGGAGTCTGTAGGGAGCAGACTGGGATTTTGGAAAAACTTATACTTCTGCCTCTAATCCTAGGGCTCTAAGGCTATTGTTGTCCTAGAATTCTGGAGAGCTCTCAGCTGTTTTGTCACTGAAAGTGAGGACAGCAGGTCCTCTGGAAAATGTCATGTCCTGAGCAGCTCTGGCTTTGGACTGAACAGAGCTACAACAGCCACCTTTGAGAAAGCCACAGAAAACTAGAAAGGACCCGTGAGTCCTCTAGAAAGGCACACAGAAATATATCTCATCCATCTACCCCCAAAGTTTGTTTCCTAACCAAAAATGTTCTTTTGCAAGATCTCTGCATTACGTTCCTCTTCGGAGGAGATGAATAATCTTAAGCTTGAGGTAAAAAAAAAAAAAGAGATATTTTGAAATTATTAAAGTTTATTTAGCGAAAATTATGAAGGCATGGCTTATCCTTTCATTGTACCTTCAACGTGAAGAGAGACTGACAGAGTTGAAGGCTAAGCAGAACTTTGGTGCATTTTAGCTTGTTGAAGGACAGTCATTAATGAAACTTTGAAGGTCATGCTACCAGGGCTAACAACCACGGAAATGTGGGACTAGGAAGGGAATCCTTAATGTCAACCCTCCAAAAGTCTACTTTCATTTTCACATGCATTTTTTTAGTCAAATAGGTATCAAAACAAGGTATATAAAGAACAGAGGAATACTTGTTTTCTAAAAGGCAAAAGTTGCAAAGGTATTTTTTCTCACATTTGTAACAGAATTCTAGCTTCTAGTTCAAAATAGCTATGATGTATTGGAAAGAAGGGAAAACAAGAGTGCAACTTCAAAAACCGCAATGTTTCCTTGTGGTGATTTGGGGGGTGGGTTGTTTGGTTTTCTGTTTGTTTGGGGTTGGGTTTTTTGTTGTTGTTTGTGTTGGTTTTTTTTTAAGCTGAAGGAATCAGAAATTTACTCTCACTTTTTCTCAGCAGCATCCTTTTTCTCACCAGAAAAATATTACTGTCAGATTTGGAACAGGCTCTCCTCCTTCCTAAGGGCATTCTTCCAATGCATCTCTGTGTTTCAATATATCTGTGCTGGCTTTGACCAATTTAAATTAGATGGGATCAAACAAGCAGAGTGACTGCAGAAACCAGGAGCTCTAACCAGGTTAGCGGTGAGCCTCACCATTTGCCCACGCTCTCAGTCAGGCTTTCTGCCTGTGTTGAGCTTCATGTTGCTGTGCAGTCTGCTGGCTGTTCCCAAATCAAACTACTGCCAAACTGCTTTGCCCACGTATGTCTGCCTGAGCAGCCAGCCTCAGCGCTGATGGCAACGGGAACGTCCCCGCAGTGCTGGTACACTTCTAGGGCAGGATCTTACCATCACCACAATCTAGGCCTGCAGTTTGGAGGGGGAAATCTGTGAAGCAGTTATTGCAGAGCAGTGGCTTCCAAAGATTTGTTATCGACAATGTGGGAACAGCAGCTTGAGTAAATTTGGATGAAGATTAGAAAAATATTTCCTGCCTGTGAATGTAGAACAGAGTGACAAGAACATGCGTGAAGCCCATAATTTGGTGCTTTTCATCTCCAAACTGTAAGGAACAGCCCTGCAGTGTCAGGGAAGGATGTGACTGCTCTAAGTGATTTACCTTCAGCTCTGCTTTTTATAATCTGTTTTTTATGTTTTAGACACCTATTGACACACGGGGGTTTAACGTAGCTCTGTATGTGAATAGACTGGGGAGGCACGTGCGTTGATGCAAGCACATCTTGTTTGAACGAAATGCTAGGGGTGCCCTTGCGTGGTGGATCCTGTCAGAGGAAAAGCTAATGGCACACATCTTCAGCCAGGAAGCAGTGTTAGTACCCTCGCTTCCCATCTCTTCCTCCCCTGAAACGGCGTGGGCCTTGTACAGCACTCACCTTCCCCGCGTGTCTGAAACTGGGGAGTTAGAAAGAAGATGCAGCCCCAGCAAGCACACTGCTCAGGGGGACGGCGGGGGAAGGGGAAACAGACAGGTAACAAAAGGAGAAATTAAATCCCCCCGTGGCGCCAGGGTAAATCTCTGCCTGAAATACGGTTCCAGAACAAAGTTCCTGTGAAGCAATTTTGGGCATGCAGATCGACTACATCAGCTGTTTCTCGATTACGGGCTGTGAGTATGCTCTTGCCCACGGTGTATGTGCAGCAACTCTTTCCCCCAAGAGACACTCGTGTACATCTGCCCTGGAGTAGGAGCATCCCCATGGGTGGCTACCCAGAGAAGCCAACAGCATTCTGCTTGCTCATATCTCGGCTTAGCCTGCGGTAAGCTGTTTGTGTGCTGTATGTGAAGATCTTAAGAAGAAAACAGCCTGTTTTAGACTTAAATATCAGCTTGCTTTTTCTGAAGGAGAGAGGATTTCCTAGCACATTTTAATCTGGAATTTATTCATAGTGTTTACATTTGAATTTGATAGAATTTATCAACACTGACAGTGAAAAACTCAGTAGCTCTACAGCAGCGTCACAGACGATGCCAGCAGGGCCTTTGGCATCACAGGATATGATTAATATGAAATTCACTGCTGCTGCAGTATATCACTATAGTGTTTAACATCTTTTTCTCAATGGATGCTGATGGTGAGCATAGGTATTTTATGCTAGGAGACAATTCATTATTCCAGGCACGAAATCTTCTGCTATAAACCACAATGCACTATCGTTCAAATGAAACACACACAATAGGAGAAAAAATATCCAGAGAAAAAAAATTATTTTCCTCTTCCCTTCTGCAACACTTTTTTTCCCAAGCACAGTAATTATAAGCATGCAGATAGTTTGGATATTGGAGCATATGGGATACAGGGGTGTCTCTCTATTTAATTTTGTACACAACTACTCTGCAATTTTGATAGCAACAGGGACTCTCGTCAGTCTTGTTACACAACAGTCTTATTTTATGGTGCATTTTTTTCAAGCTTTCATGCTAAAAATATATCGGTGGGGTAAAGTTTTTGTCTAAATTTTTCTCTAAGCTTTTACTTTCAGAGTTTTGTTTTGGCTGCTATCAGTCCCTTACATTTTGTGTTTTAGCATAGCTCAGCAGGTGATTTTTGTTTGTTTTTCTTTTCTATGCCATTATCTTTCATTTCATTCATACTACCATGGGAATACAGTTTTCTGTAGTATTTTCAGTGGCTCATGTAATGTAAAACACAGTGCATTTAATGTCCTTTTTGTCAAGCTATTTGTTGTGTCTGTGTACATGTGGATACAGAGATAATATATACATTGTACTGGTTAATTATAGACTAAGTAATTTTTGTCTGATAGAAATCTAGTCTATTCTATGGAGATAACCATTGTGTAACAGAAGAAAATAATACAAACACTGGACAAAGAATGCTAAACAATTAAACCTTGAATGCACGAATCTCATTACTGGATTCCTTTTATGTCAGACCTGCTATATTCTGCTCTGCCGTTGATTACTGGGGTTCCCACTGACACAGCTATCACATAATTACGAAAAACAGGACATGCACAACAATAACTACAAGGGCCCAGAAAGGAAATTACCGCATTGTGACCGTTTGCCATATATACAAAGACTTGCTCCAAGATAACAGATGTATGGCTCAGGAACGGCCAGTGATGCCATGGGACTCGGAGAAGCTCGTCCAGTGCCTGTCTTGCAAGTGCTGGTTTATGCCAGTCACACGAACTGGGATTCAGGTGCAAAGGAAGGACTCGATCAACAGTAGCACCCAGAGAGCAGGGTCTTCCCGCAGGGAGCCGTTTGGCTTATTGGTCCCCGGCCAAAGGGCACAGCAGACACCGGGAACCCTCCGTTCCACGTACCAGGCGCTATGTGCTTGGGTGTATCAGTTGGGACTCCAGACTTGGAACAACATCTGGAGGAAGCATGACAGTCGATGTTATTCAGAGAAGGAGACTAGATGGCCCAAAAGCTCTCCTGCTCTTACAGTCTATGACAATCTGCTCTTTGATTTTTTTCATGTTAGGCTTTAAGATGCAACAAAGCAGGAAAGAAGCAATGAAACTGTGCTAGGAAGAGCGCTGGTGCTGACATGTTTCGTAAAAACAATCCCTTATAAACTAATGAAGGCCCCACTTGACACCTCAGGTACATGGCAAGAGGCATGCTGCTGTGTAGTCATACAGCTATATCTAGTGACATCAAGGCCCTGACTTGGGTGTCTACCTACCCTAGGGCAGCAAGCATGCAGCAGATGGGTCCCTGGGGAGATGGGCTTCTTGCTTATAAGCTACTTGGCAGGCTTGTTCAGCAAAAAGGCAGAAAGCACACACCTGCCACCATCATCTGGGAGGGAGGAACTGATCCTGGAGGGAAGCCCTGACTCTCAGCACCCTGAGATACAGCTAGTATAGCCATGCCTGTCTGTGTGGATACAGGTGCTAAAAGAGCTCAAACTCTTTCCAGCTTAGCTGTCATGCATGATGAAGGTGCACGTGCAGTGTCACTGAAGGAGCGGCCATGGGTCCCAGCAGGCATCAGGGAACATTTATGCCTCTGGAGCACTCAGGCTGAACATCAGACCATGTCTGCAAAGACCTTGTAGACCAACAAATGTAAGCCTCTGTATCTTTTGTGTTTGGTATGATTTCTGTGCACCCACGTTGCCCAAAGCCTTTGTGGTAGGTGTTCGGTGTGACGTGACATGAGAATGCTTTCTGCAAGCGCAGCAAGGGTAGATGCCTCTGGTACAGCCACTGCTAGGGATGTGGCTGATGGCAAACCCCGAAGTGGCTCCTGGCCCAAGGGTGCACACAGCAAGAGACACCGCTGGGGTTTGCAAGCAGGTGGCGAGAGCCTGGGTGCTGCAAGTAGGGCTGATACAAGATGGTGCAGGTGGGACTTCCCTGTGTTTCCTTGCTGTCAGTGCCCTGTCCTCCCAGTGCTGCAGGGCTCTGCCTTGTTCCTCATGGGCTATTGTTTGAAGAATACAATTATACTGTCAAGAAAAAGATACATGCAGAAGAAGGCCCTAAGTAGGCTGATCCTGGGCCAGTTTTTATAGTATTGGTAAGTTTCCGAATGTCAACCTTCCTTGCCTTCACTTGCGCTTTACCGTTAGGAGGAGTTCCATCCCTTCCTCTTCCTGCTCTGCTCTGAGCAGGCAGGGTTATCCACTGACCTGGAATGAAGGAGAAATGCTGACTTTGGTAAGTGAAAGCCTAACATCATCTTTTCCAGGGCTACTTCATTCCTAGTGGTCTCATAACTTTTTGGGAACTTAACTTCCCAGCTGAATATGGTTTAATGTCTTCAGTGGCAGACATTCTTCAGTTGTGTCTTTTTTTTTTTAATACATATTTGAAATATAAATCTGAGGAAGCAAAGATGATGGTATAGATTTTTTTTCATTTTTTCTTCCTGTTACATAGGAGAAAGATTTTTTTTTTCTATAGATCTGGTATATGCTAAATGGTTTCTGTGAGATTGCATATGGACTTTGACTACACAGTTAAAATATAAATTCCAAGCTGTGGCAATAGCCATCAGTTTGGTTACAAAAGTCTGCTTGGGTGGGGAACGTGGGGAGGAATGGAATGCATGTTAATGCGGCAGAGGAGGAGGTAGGGGAGCTGTATGCTGGTAGAAAGGCTGTGAACAGGAATGAAAAGGAGAGTAAAAATGCAGTCAGCCCTCTAGGCTTCCTCTTGCTACTTTTGTGAAGACATTCTTTGTCCAAATGAGGAATGAGAAATTACAGTGGGCTGGGTGGTGGCTGCTGGAGGTGTAGGAAGCATTGCTGGCATTGGAGGGGATGGGAGGATCTCAGAGGAAGGAGCAGATGAAATTGTGGATGGAACTAACAGAGGTAGTGTGGGATTTGCTGCTGCATAGGCAGGGTCACTCACTCACAGAGGAACAAACATTTCTGCTATAAGGCTGATGGATGGCAACAGAAGAAAGTCCTGAGACCCTCTGCTGATCATAAAGTAGGTCTAAATGTAATAGAGCTGTGAAAAAAATGCAACCCTAGGTGGCATCATTAGAGTTAGAGAAATACTTTGTACATACCAGAACGTACAATACTGAAGAGATCCCACCTGGAAATATCTGTATAGGTCTGGTTTCCTGTGTTTAGTCAAGGTGCTCAGATGGGAGTCAGGCAGAGGGAGGCTCCTAGAACTGCCACAGCAATGGTAGCATGCCCTAGGGGAAAGGCTCCCAGCTTCCGGTCTTTGTCAGCAGAGTGTTTTGGGTTTGCATGGCAAGGTTTTGGTAGCAGGGGGTGTCACAGTGGTGGCAGCTTCTGCAAGAAGCTGCTAGAACCTTCCCTTGGGTCTGACAGAGCCAATGCCAGCTGGCTCCAAGATGGACCTGCCGCTGGCCAAGGCCCAGCCCATCAGCCATGGTGGTAGCGCCTCTGGGGTATCAGACTTAAGAAGAAAAGAAACAACCACGGGAGCTTTTGCAGCCAGAGAAAGAAGTGAGAAGATGTGAGAAGCTTTGCAGACACCAAGGTCAGTGAAGAAGGAGGGGCAGGAGGTGCTCCAGCTGCAGGAACAGAGATTCCCCTGCAGCCTCTGAAGAAGACCACAGTGAGACAGTCTGTACCCCTACAGTCCATGGAGGAGGGGTGGTGAGGTGTAGAGATTCCACCTGCAGCCCATGGAGGATCCCATGCTGGAGCAGGTGGAGACATGTGAAGGAGGCTGTCTGTGGGAAGTAGGCTCCTGGCAGGACCT
>VWZZ01000314.1:58577-70593 GCA_013399095.1 Psophia crepitans
TGCCCAGGGCTGGGCAGCGGCGCGCGAAGCGTCGCCGGCTCCCGCGCTTCCCAGAGCGCGCCCCTCCATCGCGTCCGTCCCCGTCGTCCCCCACCGGGTCCCAGATGCTGCTCGGCCCCGAAGACGATGCGGCTAATTAGCGGAGGAGGCCGGGAGGGCGAGCGGGAGCCGTGACTCAGGAGGGCGGCAGCCCGGGCCAGCCTTCCCGCATTCCTCCCCTAAATCCCCTACACAAAAGGGAATTCAGCCACAGTGACTCAGCGAAGGAGCACAAACTTTACAGCTGGGCTTTGAGCCGCCGTGTTGATGTATTCTGCCACCGCGCTGCCCCCCCCCGCCAGCAACGCACTGCCGGGTTAGTAATTAAATAAAAATGTCTCCCTCTAGCAGGCTATGACCTCATCATTTGTACAGTACCTATTTTTAGCGTTACCCTTTGTACGTATTCGAGAGCGCTCGAGCCAGAGGCAGCGACTTTCGAAGTCCTAATGAGCCGGGGGGGTGGGGGGGTTGGCTCTGTTTAATTCACTGTGTAATTATTTCTCCTCTTTTGCCCCTTCTCGCCACCTAAAGCGCTTGACATCCCGCACGGGACGAGAGAAGAGACGCGCCAAGGCTTTAAATGTCAGCCCCAACCATACGGCGCCGAGGAGGCCGCACGCACGCTCGGTAAAGTTCATCCCGAGGAAAAAAAAAACCCAACCAACCAAAAACCACAAAAAACTCCCAAACCAGCCCACTGCACAACGCCTCGGCAGCTGGGGAGGCTCCTGCCAAAGGGACAGCTCCAGCTCCTCCTCCCCCCCGCCTTGCTTGCACCGGGGGGAAAAACCACCCTACAATAAAAGCCTAGCGGCTGAGTCGTGCATCAGATGGGTCTCGCTTCCGAAACGCTTCTCGGATGGCCTGGCTGAAGGTATTTTGGTTGGACTCCTGCGCGTGCCTTCCGTCGCTCCCGACGGCCCGCTAGCCCTGCGCGGCTCCCGCAGGTACGGGAGGGAGTCAGAGCAGCTAGGGCTGAGGCCGAGCGTTACACTCTAGGTTCAAGGTTAGATATTAACCGATTTTATTTCCTTAATAATTGCCAGAAGATACAATAAACTGCCCGGTATCTTATCTGCCTGGGGATTCCTAGGCGACTGAAACCTCAGATAACATTGGTGCATCAAGACAGCTCGCAAACCGCCCTTCTCAGGGTGGGGGTTGGGGGGGGGGGGGGTAGATATTTATGAATCCCCGCGAAGGTCAGGACGCATCGGCGTGCCTCAGGTCGGTCAGGACACACAGGTCCATCGCCGCGAATCCCGCGGGCCCGGCAGCGCGACGGGAGCAGGAGGAAGGCGGCGCCTTGGAAGGAGCTACGGCGCGCCCTCGGTCGAGGCCGGAGGGAGCCTGGCACGGTCCACCTTGGGCCGCGCCACGTTCCCTGCCGGAACGGCTCGATCGGCTTCCCAGGAATGAAAGTAAACACTCCTGCAAAGCCGCTCCTGGATAAGACCTATCTGCCCAGGGCCAGGGCCGCACACGTGTTTCTGCAGGCGCCCCGGGATGCCAAAGCGGGGAGGCAGCCAGGCTCGCGCGGCGGGGGGCTGCTTCCAGCACCCTCCCCCCCCCCGCCCCCCNCTGCTTCCAGCACCTTCCCCCTCCCCTCCCCAGGGGCGTAAGGTCCCTTTTGAAACCCAGCGCTGTCGTTTGCCGTGCCTCCCCTCCACTGGCTCCAGGCGCCTCGTCCTTAGGCTGGGAAATGCCAGTTCCACCTCCAACGGACCAGGGCTTCACTTCTCTCTGCCGCTCGGGGTGAGGGGAGGAAACAAGCAGAAAAAGGAAAGGAAAAGGAGTTCCCTGTTGTCCAGAAAAAGTTCTCCCTTACATGTTGGTGGCCAGAGCCTTCCTGTCGCCGCTCGCCCTACAGAAACGCCCGTGGCACCGCCGGATTGCTGAGGGTGCCGGGCGCTGCGCAGAGGCACCGGCGGGGCGGGCAGGGACCCTGCTCCCCAGTTCACAAAGCCAAAAGGATGGGGGGGAGGGGGACAGGGGGGANGAGGGGGCCAGGGGGGACACGACACGACACACACGACCCCCCATACGGTGCCGCACGCCATCGGCCACGCTAAAACAAAAAGGAAAGCTGGTGGGCCCCCAACAAAACCGACTTCAGTTCGGACAGAGAGAGGTGCCGTGTCAGCCGGCGGGTGACACGTGTCACCGGCGTCGCTCGAGAGTTCAGCCGAGGCGACAAGCAATAACCCCCCGGCAGCTCTAAAGCCCCCGAGTTTCATGGGGGGCTCCTCATTGCACCCCTCCCTGGGGAAAGCACTGCCAGCGGGACACGGGCAGTCCCGGAGGGCGCACGCTGACAGACTGGAGGCCGCTGCAGCCGCCGTGTGCAAACCGAGCCCGGCGCTGGCCCGAGCGCTCCCGTCTCTGCCCGCACCACCGCCCGCGGGGAGAGCAGTTACTCTGCGCATCGGAGGAGTTTTTGAAGCAGATGTCGCCACGGTAGTTATCCGAGCGCATCACGCCCTACGCGTCCTGGGGCGCCGAGCTGCTCCTCTGGCCCCCGAACGGGGAGGGCACCGCGTCCGCCGACCTGGGTGACCACCAGCAGGGGAACAGGCGAGCTAGCGCCATGCCGCTGCGGTTAGAGCCGTACAGGCTGCCGGGCCCGGCTTGCGGGACACCAGCCACTGCGTCTCGGCTCGCGCTGCAAGAACGGTCATCTCGCCTGCCTGGCAGCTTGTTCGCTCTTTGGACCCAAACTGCGACTGTCACATATGTCTGCAGTCCGTCGGCACGGCTCCCGGAGCGTCGAGTGGGACGCATCGCCTCCCTCCTTCCCGGCCACGCTCTTGTCGCAGCCCCTCGCTCTTTTTGGCCAAGTTCTGGAAACTCAGAGGGCGTCGTGGGAGGCAGACGCAGGACCGGGAAGCCTGGGTTCATCTGCGCTGTCACCGCCACGCTGACGGAAGCCGGCTCGTGACCCCTTCCGAAGGCCACTGAACCAGCGTGCGACTGAGATCTATTTCTTTTTTGTTTCCCTCTCGTTCCCCCCCTCCCCTCTCTCTTCTCGGGGTCAGAACGGCTACCTTCGCGTTCCCGATCCACCCTTTCCACCGGCGCGGCTTCGCCCCTCGCAGGTCCTCCCGCGGCGCGGACACACCGCCGGCGCCCAGAACTGCCTCCGCGGGGACGAGGTTTGGACGGTGACGAAGGGCAGCGCTGGGGCACGCGTCCCAGCCCCGAGGCTCGCAGGCACCGCGATGCGGAGAGGGGAACAGAAGAGGGGAAAGGAAAAGAGGCAAGAAGGAGGCCGGAGGTGCGAGGCGGGGGAGGCTGGCAGGGAGGAGGGCCCTTCCCCACCGGAGCGCCCGCGGTCCGCGCTCGGAGGGAGGAGACGAGGGGGAAGGAGAGGCGAGGAGCGGGCGCGCTGCCTGCCGCAAATATTGACATACCCGTCACGGGCACGTATAAAGCTCCCGTCCGCGTGACGCGCGCGTGATATTCTTTGAATACTTCTGTCTCGAGGAACTCTTTATTTTGCCGTAGAAGAAAAATGTTTTCATATTCTCTCCTGCCGCTCGGGCCCGCAACCCGGCGAGCCCTTTTGCCCTTGAGAGCCATAACATTATTTGTTAACATTTTTATGATGCCAAATGGTCTGTGCTAGAACGGGTGCCATTCTTTAGCTGGGAAACCATATGGCATGCCGAGTAATAAATAAGGTATTGTGATAGTTAATGAACCTAATTGCCAGCAAAGGCTTTAATACAGAGAATGTGCTGCTGAGAATTTAGCACCGCATTAGAGATGCAGCAGAGCTCCTCTGACTTCTGAGGCTTAATTTAAGTTCTATATTGCAAACTCCAGAAAATAATTCCAAACCCTCCTGCTGGAAAAGCAACCTGCTGGTAGACTGTGATTATACTGAATTACTAAAATCGCAATCAATTTTATACACTCGGTTAACCCTTGCGAGGGAACTCGCCTCTCGGCCGGTCACGGGGGAGCCACATCAGAGAGCCGCCGGAGCCGAGCGTCGCGGTCACCATCCTCGCTGCGAACCGCTTCTCACCCCGGCATCTCCCTCCTCCTCCTCCTGGGAGCATCCCCCTGCCAGACCTGCTTCGCTTTGCCCAGCCTCGCCGCCTACCAGCCGAGCCGAACCCCGGGGGAAGCGGAGGGGAACTGAAGCTGCGATTACGGACGGTCACCGCCGTTCCGCTCCGCGACTCCCTCCCTGGCGTCGCGGCAGAGAGCGCAGATGCTGCCGCTGCCTCGTGGCCCACGGGCAGCTCTCGTGCGCGGGGAGAGGAGGCGGCAGCAAACTGCGCATTCAAAGTTACGCTGGCTTCGACTCCCCCGGGCCCGGGGCGGGCGGGAGAGCTCTGCTGGCCTAGCGAACCCCCCCGCCGCCGCTACGGATCTTGCATTTCAAATAGGGAGCCCCTTTCAGCCCGGAAACCAAAAAGCCCCGAGACGACGCACGCCCATGCTGCGGCACGCCCGCACCTTCTCCGGGGGCTGCTCCCCAGCACTAGAAGCCACTGCTCAGGCTCTGCACACCGTCATCCCCCTCCGATGCCCCGGCTTTACGTTTTGGGGTTTGGTGGTGTTTATTTTTTTAAAAAAAAAAAGCAAGCTGCCCTCTGGATGGCAAGCCCTGCCCGGGGCCGCAGCCATCCACCGAGCCGGCTGCGCAGGGAGAGCCAACAAGCCCGCGGGGAAGAGCAGCGCCGCTCTTTCAGCCCCTCCGTAGGAGTGAGGACAACGACGACAAAAAAATAAAATAAATAAGTAAGCGAAAGAGGTTATTGGTTTCTTCCCTGCTCTGATTGCACTCGGCCGTCCTGCAGTCACGTCCTGCTGCTGCCAGCGGGCGCCTCGGCTCTGCTGTTAGGCGGCGACATCCCGGCTCGCAGCGCGAGGGAGGGAAGACGGGCAGGTTCCCTGGCGCGGTGACCCTGCTCAACGCTGCCCGCCGCGCTGCAGCCCGGTCCCCCGCTCAGCTGGCCACCGGCCCCTCCCGCCCCCGGACTAGGATTCGGGCAGGAGGCAGGGCTTCGGCGCGCGGGGCGTCGAGGCGGGAGGCAGCCGGGGCCATCGAGGGAACGGGGAGAGCGCCGAGACGCGGAGCCGCGCAGGGCGGATTTAATACTGTACATAAATACACTTTACAATCTGGGGAAGGCTCGGCGCTAAGAGGGAGCCATTGGAATATTTTATCGTGATGCAGATCGAGTGAAAAGACTGTGAATAAATAAAAGGGAAGATAATTATTTGATGGAGTTCTCTTAGGATATGCCACAGCGGGGAATACTTACGGAGAATACGTATTACTGGAGAGACACAGCCATTCAAGCGTCAAGCCAACCTATAAATTGTCGGAGGAGAAAATTGGAGGAGAGGAATGGATGGGGCTTTGGGCACCGCTCTCATCAGTAACGCCGGGCTGCGCTCTCCCCCTTCCCTGCCGCGGTTCGCCCTGCCCGAGGAGTCACGGTCCCCGAAAGAGAGGGGGAAGGCGAGGGAAGGCTGCCTCCAATAAACGTCTTCCAGGAATTACGGCTGAGCCGCCACAGTACGGAGAGACGGCGTCATTTATCTCCCCGCCATCTGCGCGGGCTCCTCGGGCCGGGGGCGGCCGCCTGCTCCCGGCAAGCCTCGTCCCTCCCGCGCTTCTGCTGGGCGAGGAGGTCCGTCACCAGCACCCAACGAGCCTCCTCAAGGGCTTTGCCCCCACGCCCGGTGCTGCACTCCCTGTCTCTCGCTGCAGCCTTCGAGACCGCCTCTCGCCTTTGCAGCCCCGGTCCGGGGGTGGAGATACCCCCTGCATGGGAAGGGGGTCCCAGCTCCGGGAGCAGCCAGCTCCATCCCCTGGGGCGGGCTGGTTTCTCAGCACCCCCCCGGGCTGAGAACCAGCTGCCGAGGCCCAAGCTCTCCTGCGGAGGCGGGGAGTGGGAGGGGATCGCATCCTGCACCCGCTCCCGAGCCGAGGGTCTCCAAGAAAGCGCTTCGCCGGCGCTCCGGAAGCTGCGCGCGCTCGGCAGCACGGCTCGGAGCGATCGTCCCTGTTTTGGGGAGCGCGGCGGTGGTTTCCCCGGGGGTGGAGTGCTTCGTCGAGGCAGAGCTGGAGAGAGCCCGATGCTCCCTGCTCCAGCCGGCCACCGCTCCCCTCGCTGAGGCCCAGGCACCCCAACCTTTGCTTACAGACAGGCATCGCTCTCCCCAGAAACGGGGCGACTGCAACCTCGGGGAGACCCGGCATCGCCCGCGGCCAACGCACGCCCGTGAAATCGCCAAGCTGGTTCAATGAGTGTAACACAGCGCGGGGGCGTTTGCCCCCCCGCTCCCAGGCGAGGCGCGGGCTGAAAACACCCCCCTGCCGCGTGGCTGCCGTAGGGGGAAGAAAAAACTACAGTAATACAATATACTGTAATGATAATAGTAGTGATAACAATATCATCTTCGCCGGACACCAGAGACACCATACTGCTCGTGCAAAGGCTAACTCAGGATCCCGTACGACGGCAGCGCCCAAACCGAAGCCGCACCGACAGAGGTGCCGCAGGCAGGACAGCTTGCCGCGCAGCGAAGCGCCGCTCCTGTCTTTTTCCCTTTCCCCGGCGTTTTCAGCCCTGTTTGCTGGGCAGAGCACCCCCCTCACCCGCACGCGGAGGGGCCGAGGGCAGCACACCGCCCGGGCTGGCTCAGACAGTGAAAGCGACAGCGGTCTGACCACAACGGGTCCCCACCCCTCCGCCTGCCAGAAGGGAGCTGCTCCGTCGCCGGCACCCACAGTAGGACTTTGTCCCCGCTGTTCCCGTCGTTAATTTATTCCCGGTGAATAAGTGGGGCCCCGGAGACGCACGCAGCCCACCTGTTCCCATCGCCTGCCCCCCCTCCCGCGCCCGGCCCTGACATTTGGAGGCTCGGCGGCAGGTACCGGCACCGGCAAATGGTCCCATAAACCATCCGCGAACGCGGCGCCTGCCAGCGCGGCCGGGGAAGCCGAGACGAGCAGCGTGCCGTGCCGCGCTGTGCCTCGGCAGAGGTCACGCATGCGTGCGAGCATGGCTCCTCCGTTTATTCCAAACGCGCGACGCTGCTTTAACTGCCGCCGTTCCCGACTCTCCACAAATTGGCCCTAAACGCGTCGGGTGGTTCTGGGTGGTTTTTTTTGGCAAAACAAGACGTATTTTGTTAAAAGGCGACGGGAGGAGGGTGATTTTAAAACCGCTCTCGCCGTGATGCGATGAAATTACCACGTAGCAGGCGGGGGTCTGAAAGCTGCAATTAACATCCCGCACCTTTCCGGAGCCTTTGTGTCATAACAGTCCTGGGAAAACGGCGGCTGGGCCGGGCCTGCAGTGGGGACTGGCGTCGGCGTCCGTCCCCCCAGCCCTGCGTGTGTGGGTCCGACCCCCCCGCGGATGCATGGCGCACGCCCACACGCCGAGGGCCTCGACCCCTTCCACAGGGCAGAACCGGCGAGGAGCAAAAGCCCAGCGTGCCCCCGTTTCCACGCCTTGCTCGCGAAAGGAGGCACCGGCACACGTGCCGCACGCTCGCCCGGCTGGCGCGATTTTGGGGCGCGCGAGCCAACGCCGGGGAAAAACCAAAGCGACCAAAACCCAGGTGGGGGGGCAAGGGGAGCCCCTACGAGTGTGGGCGCCGAAACCAGGGCTGCGGGGTGGGCACCGCCGCGTCCGCGCCAGAAACTCAAGTCCATCGGCTCTCCCGCCCACCGCCTTTACTGGGGAGCCGCGAGCAGCCAGACTGACCACGAACCAAGGGGAAAATCAAGAGGCTTTTTTTTAAAAACAACCTGCTGGCTGTCCCTCCTGAAGAGGGGCAACTCTCCCTGCCTCCAGCAGCCTCCCAGCCCGAGCCCCGGGGACTGGCCAGCCAGGGCACGACTAAGCGGGCTGAGCAACCCACCGCGGGGCCGAGGGAAGACCGAGGGTGGAGACGAGTCCCACTGCGAATTCTAGGCTAAGCCGCGCTGCTTTTGCGGCTCGGAGGCGCCGCTGCGGTCCCTCCTCGAGAGCTGGGGAGATGAAAGCCTTATTTATGAGTGAGATATGTCTGCAGAGGGAGCAATAAACCGCGGAGCAAAGTATGAAGGTTTGCGGCGAGCGCTGTAAAGTTTTACGCTGCCGAAAACTAGGAATAAAAGACGCGCCCGTTTAAAGCGAAGCGGACGGAAAGGGCTTCCCGAGGGCCGTAAAACAGCCTGGCGGCGGCTAATTGCCACTTTCTGGTGGCAGCGCGGGGAGATTTAAACCCGCAAAGAGCGTGCTGTTTACATCTCCCTCGAAGAGCAGGAGAAAAGAAACGAGGGGGGGGGCAGACACGCACACAAGGAGGGGGGAGAAGAGCTCCGGGGAACGGGAGCCTTTTGTTCGAGACGCTCCGCAGCACGCGCGCGCGCCCGCTTATTAACGGCGTCGCCACCGACGAGGCTCAGGCGGCTGCGCTTGCAGACGGAGAACAAACCAGCCCAGCACCTTCTCCGGCCCCCACCCCACCGAGAGCGGCGCTACCCCCTGGAAACGTTCCCAGGACCCTCTCTGCACGCCTCCTCTCCCGACCGGCCGCCCCAGGGAAGCTGGAGACCCAGGAAGCCCCCCGAGGGGCCACTGCCTCTGGGAAAAGCAGCGCCCCGTCCTGCCCTTCGGGAGCACAACCGCCCCCGCGCCTCGCCAGCCGCCGGTGCTCCCAGCGACAGGGGGGGCTCCCTTCTGCCAGGGGCAGCCCAGGCTGCCAAGGCGGGCAGCACCTAACGCTCAGCCCCGCGGAAAGCTGGCGGCAGAGGGGAAGGGGCGCCCCCCAACTCGGCTCTCGCGCCCCCGACGCTGCCCGGCGGTCTCGCTTACCTCTCTCCTGGGATGAGGACGCAGCAGGAGGCCGGGACGGGACGGGCTGGTTTCTCTGATGCCGCTGGCCGCGGGGCCCGGGAGCAGCCCCGGGGCTGCCGAAGCTTCGCCCAAGCCAGGGCCAACGTGGCACAGGCGAGCGGCCTCCTCGGACGCCGGTGCGAGCCGTGCTCGATGGCGGACAGCGACGCAGAGCCCAGAGCACGAGCTGCAGGGATGCTGCCAGTGCCAGGCCCCCCTACCCTGGGGCCCTCCCTGCCCTTTATAACCTCCCCCAGCTGCGGCCGCCCCGGGCAGGTGATGGGACGAGGCCAAGGTGCTTCTGCTCAGGCTGACGGGACACAGCCCTGTCCCATCAGGGAGGCCCCTCCTCCCCTCTGCTCCCCTCCCGGCAGCCTTCTGCAGGGGCTCGCTTCTGCTTTTTATTTCTCTCCCTCTCTCTCTGTTTTTTTTTATGGGTGTTATTTCGCCTCCCCGTAATGGCAGGTTTCGTGTGTTTTCCAGAAAAGCGAGCGGAGCGATACGTTCCACGGCGTAAATATCCAAATGCTGTTTATATCAATCAGAGAAGCACTTAGGTAGAGATGACAATGGAGCCCGCAGAGCCCTAATCACACGCCTTGATTGAGCTAAAAGTACGGGGGAAAATGGAAATCAGGCGCCGAGTGCTGAGATTTCAATAGGGACGGAGCGCCGGGGCGGCAGAGCCGTTCGGGGGGCCGGTCCCGGCTCAGGGGCCGCGGAGGCAGGCTGCGCGGCCGGCTCCCAGTGGGGGACGCGTGGAGGACGAGGCGCGCCGAGCAGGGCGGCTCTGCCGCCCCTGCGCCTAAATGCCCTGTGCTTTTCTCCCCAAACACGCATCACCCCGAGGGCTCTACGGGCCACACGGTGAGAGCCACCCCGGCAAACGGCACCGGGGATGGGCTGAAGGCTGGCCGTGGGGCCACACTGCTCCCTGTCCCCTGTACCTTTAGGCTGGGCTTCAGGGTGGGGTGGGGGGGCCACCCTCGCAGCCCTGTTGCGAGCTGGGCAACGCTCAGCACAGAGCTGAGCCCAGCCGGGCCGCGGGCGATCCCCCACACTGACGTCCCCGGGGAAAGACCAAGACNNNAAAGACCAAGCCCCCCCCCGCACCGGGGCCGTCCGTCCGTGGCCAGGGTGGGCTCTCGGGGGGCTGGCAGCGTTTGAGACAGTTTCAGCTCAGGCCCTCGGCTCTCGGGAGCGCAGGTCATCGGCTCTGCCCTCCTCAGAAAGCCCCTGCAACGCATCCGGCTCTCCGGCCGACGTCCTTCCCACGCTTCGCATCCCAGCAGCGGCCGGGTTCGCGTTGGCAGGGCCGTCTGAGCGCAAGGCAAAGCCACCCTGGGCACCTAAAGCCACGCGCGGTGGCCTGAGGCCGGTGTGGTGGCTCGTCCCCTCACCGGGAAGCCAAGCCAAGGCCAGCGACACGGGCCTGTGGCCGGTCAGGAGCCTGCGGCTGAGCACTGGCTTGGGAAGCGGCCGAGGTGCCGAAGC
Source organism: Psophia crepitans (assembly GCA_013399095.1). Taxonomy (NCBI): domain Eukaryota; kingdom Metazoa; phylum Chordata; class Aves; order Gruiformes; family Psophiidae; genus Psophia; species Psophia crepitans. The sequence continues at coordinate 68,969 of VWZZ01000314.1, forward strand.
GCGGGGCGCTGCTGCCTCTCCGTGGCGAGCACGGCGCTACCGACGCGGAGGTTTTACCGGCGTCAGAACGGGTCCTACCCCGTTTCATCTGAATTCTCGGACCCTGCAAACGGGTTTTACGGCCCAAGCTGTGGCCAGGGACGGGCAGCGGCATTTCTGCTGCGAAACCCGAGGAGCCCATGTAAAACTTCCTCCGTGGGTGAGCGTGTTGTCCGTCCGTGCCTCCCTGCCACGAGCCTCGACCTATTCCCGTCTTTCCTCGCTTGCTGGGGAGACGCCGGCTGGGGAAGAGAGGCCCAGAAGGATGGCGAGGCCGGCCGGGAAGCCAAGGCCGTCCCCACATCCCCAACGCCGTGCCTGCCTCCTCCCCACCGCCTGCTCGCAGGCGGCAGCGCCCCGAGAAGCGTCGGCAGCCTCGTGACGCCGGGGTGGGCTTCGCGAGGTGCCCGCCTTTCCTCCCGCCAGCAGGCTCTCTCCTGCCTCCGCCCGGCGAGGCGCGAGGTTCGGCGAGGTCCGGGCGCAGCGGCCTGGCGAGGCTCGCACGGGCCGTGAGGAGGACAGGGCGGCACGTCCGTGGAGCCCCCGCCGGGGTCACCCCTCAGTCTGAAAGCAAACTAACTCATCCTGGCCCCACGCTTCGGAGGAGCTTCCCTCCTTCGGCTGCGACGACCCAAATCCCTCCTCGTGGGGGGCTGGAGGGGAATAAACAAGCGGGCGCTGCCGGCGAGGCTGCGGGGTGGCGGCCGGCCGGCCCTGTGGCGTAACGGCGCGGAGGCACCCCGGCCCGCACGAGGTGGGAAGTCAGCAGCTGGAAATAACCCGCCGGGTCTCGTAGCGCCGGCGTCTTTATTCGCTGCGTAGCCATGTGAACGAACGCCAAGGGCGCGAGGGGGGTTTATGGTCTGTTTAAAAAAGCGCCGCGGTTCCCCGCACGGAGGAGCCTGCAGCTACAATTACCCTTCTGTCGCGCCTGCCAGGAGGCACGCGAAGCCGTTCGCAGCCGAGGGGCTGGGCGGGATCCCGCCTGCAGAAAGGGAAAGGTAAAACACCGGCAGCGTCTCCTGCCGCTGAGCTGCCCCAGCCCGGGGCTGCTGGCACGCGGACACCCGCGGCCTGGCGCACGCGGAGGGTGGCACTGGCCCCGGGCGCTCCCGGCCGAGCCTGAAGGGACCCAGGAAGGGGAAAAGCCAAAAGCAAAGTACAAAAAAAAAACCCCAACCCCCTGAAACCAAACCAAAGGAAAAACAACAAACAAAACAAAAAGCAGGGGAGGAAAGTGAACGAGGCTCCAGGGAAATTAAGGCGAAGTGGAAGTCCTGGCAGAGCGAGGCAGTAATTCCCTTTCTGAATGAGTGACTGTTGAGGACGTAACCAGGCGAAGGCAATTAAGCCCGATGAATATAAATTCTAGGTGCGGCAGCAAGTAATGAAGTGAATAAAACGCACAGCGCCTAATTAACGAGAGAATGGGCTCTGCCGTAACGCGCCGGAATCTAATGACAAATGAAGGCTCCAACTTCCCCTCTCACAACTTCCCCAGATGGAAAACGCCCCCGGTTTTGCAGCCGGCACCTTCCCCAACAGCCGGGGCCTCACGGGCCGCGGCAGGGCAGCAGCCCAGGCCC
>VWZZ01000314.1:126964-145288 GCA_013399095.1 Psophia crepitans
GCCGCGGGCCCGCGCGCCCCCGCCATGCCGCCACCACCGCTGCACCCCAGAGTTTTCCGACTAACTTTAACCGCGCCTTCCCGAATGCCAGCTACACGCCCTCGGCTTCTGCTTCGCTTTCAAGAACAGCCGTGTCCCTAGGCCGGACCAGACGTTCTGCCCCAGGCCCTAGAAGAAGAATCACCTCTTCTCCTCCAATATGCACTGAGGGGAAAGCCCCCAACGCGTTTCTGACATTGCTGGGGTCGGAAGGAGCCCGTGACGCTGTCACCGAGGAGCCCTGTCCTGGTCCCGAGCCGCAGGCTCCAAGCCGACGCTCGTCCTTCTCAAGCGACGGCTCGGTGCCAGGACACGGGGATGCTCCGCCAGACACGGCAAAGCGGAGGTGGGAGCAAGCCCGCGGCCGGAGAGGCTCAGCGTGGCGCTTTCCGTCGCGGGATGTGGATCAAGGCTTCCCCTCTCCGCTGCGCACTGGGAAGACAACGAAACACGGCCCACGGCAAGAAGCGCGATGGCCTTTGAAACGTTAACGCCTACGTAAAGTGCCCGGAGGACTGGTTTATCGCTAACGGGGGCACCCAAGGGAGGCACCGCCGGCCTCTGGAAAGCCGCACCTTTCGCCTAACGGGAGATGCCTTTCAGCGCCAGCCCGGAGGACCAAGTGCGGCGCGGCCGGCTCCCGGACAGAGGCACTGGCAACGCTGACGGCGTCATCTGCCAGCTAAGAAAACTCGGACGAGGCCCCACTTTTGGGCGCTCGCCGCTCCGTCAGGCAGCCGGGTGGGGATGTGCGCACCCAGGAAACGACCGCCGCAGGCACCCGGGCCGCGTTCACGCCGGTTACGAGCTCCAGTGCCAAAGCCTCTTCAAAAAGCCTCCATACAAACGGGTTCTCCCCAACTCCAGACTGCATGACGGACCAGGCCCTTTAGACTCATCCGTAATTAGTCCGCAGCCTGGAACACAGCGAGCACGACGGAGGAATATTAAAACCCCGGCAGCACAATTAAAGCCGCCAGCTTGAGCCGCAGCGCTGCAGCCGTACGGACACGGGTGGCACGCTGGAGCTGAAAAGCGGGCGGCTATCGTCAAGGGCATGTCGGCAAAACAATGGCCAAAGACGCTCTTTTTTTCTTAAAAAAAAAAAGGGAAATCTGAGGAGTGTTATTAAGCACAGCCATCCCCTCAACACCTTGCTTTTTAAATTGCCTTCTGCGTCGAAAACGGAAGCCCCTGTGCTGACTGGCTCGCGGAGCTCTGTTTTGCCCCCGTTTTCCAGCCCACCTCACGCTCCGGAGCCTCACGCTTACAGGCCCCTTCCAGCACGCTGCGTGTTCTCTGGCTCCACGAGTCCGCACGCCCTCGCCTCGCCCCTTCCCGAGCAGCGGTCGCATCCCGGATAAAAACGTCAGCAGAGCGCGGGATCGTCTTTAAGTTAACTTGACGTTTCACTAGGGACGCGCAGAAGCTCCGGCGCAAAGCCAAAGTTAAATAATAAATACTCGGGGGGAGGCACAAATGACGAGGCTGAGCCCCCGCGCGGTGCCGTCAGGGTGCAAGCTGGCAGCAAAGCCAGGAGCTGCAAGTCAGAGGCAGCTCGATCCTTCTGCGGAGGGGAGCGTGAGAAACGTAAAGGCGCACGTACGGCGACCACGGCGGCGCCTGGGGAGTGGAGGCGTACGTGCTAATCGAGACCAGCAGGCAGCCAAGCGACGCTCGGAAGAGGCAGGCTGGACCACTCCGCTCCGAGCCCAAGGATGGGGGCTCTGCTGCCATCCTTACGAAGAACCTCGGTCTCCCGGGAAACGACAGCCGCCCAAAAGCGGCGCTTCCAGGGACGGCTCAAGGGGTAATTCAAATTATGCGGTGCGCTCCGCTGCATCACGCAGTACATCTTAATGAACAAAGCCACGGGGACGATTTGAACCGATGGGAATGGCCAGCGATAACTGCCGGAACGCCAGAGGACGGGCGGAACGCCGATGCGCTTGGAGGGCGCGCGAGAGAGACCGAACGGCCACGCGGGAAACCCTTCCAAGCACCTACGCCTGAGCAAAGCAACGCTGACAGAGCTTTAAAAAGAGCTTTAAAGGTCACGCTGTTTCGGAAACCGGACCCCGGCTCAGCTTTCCCTTCTCCTGCAAAAAAAGAAAGCAGCAGGTTAGCTTTACCGAGAGCCCCCCCCAAAACCTCGCTGCTACCGGCTCCGCGGGTCAAGCCTACGGCGGCAGCGAGACGGGGCTGGCAACGCGCCGAGCTCGAGGGGCCGGCGAGGGGAACCTTCGCTCGAGAGACGGACCTCGGGGTGCGGGGGACGGGGAGCAGACGCGACGTAGGGCGTACCGACCGTGCGCCGCGGCACGCCCGCGCATCGTGTTGCCAGTCCCCTCCCGGTTGCCCGTACTTGCCGAGCGGCGGCTGTCACCGCTCGAAGACCGACCCTTCGGGACAGGATTGCGTTTCCGCGTCGCGTCTCAATGCGTCTCGAGTAGAAACACTGCGCGTGAGCCAGTAAAAAGGGGAAAAAAAGAGGTCTGCCATCGGAACCCGCGCGGAAGGAGCAACTGCGCCCCCCCCGCCNGTAACCCCGAAGGACTCCTCCCGAGAACGGCTGCTGCGGGAGATGGGATGAGGCTACAGCCCAGGCTCTGGAGACGGGAACTGTCTCAGCGCAGGCCTCCCCCAAACCTTTCGCTTAGGGTTTTTGGTTTTTGGCTGTTTTTTTTTTTAAATTAAAGCATGACAACTGTTTTTCAGAATGAGCCCGTGCCGTCAGGGGCCACGAACTGGGCCAGTATCAAACGAGAAGCAGGAGGGGGAAAAGGCAAAAATAAAACAGATTTCGAGTCCCCAGGTCCTAGGGAACGCTCCTCGACCCGGCTCGCACTCAGCCTGCCAGCGAAGACAAGAAACACCCGTTTGCTACCGGAGCACCGACGGCAGGCTGGGGCCGCAATGGGAATGACAGCTCCCGCTGTTCCGCGAGGCTTTAAGAAGCGTTTCCACACTACGATGTAATTCCAGAGATTATGTTAATTCCACCTAATTTTTTCCAGCTACAAATCCTGTCAGCTGCCCAGGAGAAAAGGATTCTGCGGCGCCGTCCTGCCCGCTTGCCGCCCGGAGCACGGGCAGCTGCCCGTCCCTGCGCAGAGAAGGGAGGCGAGGTCCTAGCTGTTCTCCGCGGGAAAAGGGCGCTGAACCCGTGGGCGGGAGACGCGAAGACGCACGTCGAGAGGCCTCGGCGTCAGGCGGCTGTCAGGAAGGAATGGAAAGATTTCTCTTCTCGGCATCAGCTAATTCGCCTCCGCCTCCTCCTCCTCCATATCCTGAGCAGTAACCGCTGGAATGACTTGGAAGAACCACCCCCCGCAGCAAGGGGCCGGCAGCGACCCGGTTCCCGGGAAAAGGATCGCCACCGACGTTCGCAGGCACCGACGTGAATCTCCCGGGGGGTCGGTCAAGCATTGAGACAAATTCTTCCCTTTTTTTGGCCTTTCGAGAAACGTGCCGAGAGCGTTCCCAAACTGCCACAAACCAAAAGAAAAGCCGCGCCTGTGTGCGTGCGCCTCTCCTGACGCCGAGACGCGCGGGACCCGAGTTTCGCTGCGAACGGCTCCTAAGGAGACCTTGGTAAAGGCTGAAAGCTACTCTGAAACGAAAGGCGGTTAGGTGAAGAAATCAACAACAGACTGGAAACGAAGCGGCCCGATCGCAAAGATGGGGAAGCGTTGGCGGCAGGGCGTCCCGTCCCCGGCGTCCGACCTCGGGTGCCTGGAGGTCGGCGTTACCGAACACCACCTGGAAAGAGGAAGACAGAACGGCAAGGTCCGGACACCAGGGCGGCGGAGGGCGCAGGCACCGTGCGTGTTAAGGCACATTCGCTTTTGGTTGGGGTTTTTTTTTTTTTTTGAAGCAAGACTTCGACTGCTTGTCCGTGCCAGCAGAGTCCGGCTGGGTTGCAAAAAACCTCGGGAGGAAAGAAGCCACGAAACAGCCTGAGCGGGACGGTTAGAGTCAGCCGAGCAACGTCATGAAAGCAAATAAAGCGTGAGGGCGTTTACGGAGGGGGTGGGCTGCAGCAGCAAGAGAGTAAGCCATTAGCTATTCAGCGGTCCGTTCTCACCTTCCGTTTGCCACCTCTACCTCAGAAAACAAACAAACAAACAAACAAAAAAAAAACCAATAAGAAAGCAAAAAGCAAAAGTAAAAGCAAAAGCAGCCGTCGAAATCGAAAGGATGGGGAACGTGACAATGCAAGGGATGAGGAACACATCAGCAAGGCCCTTCCCTAGCTACGGGCGGCGGGAGTCGGCCCCGGTGAGGACGTCTGGCGGGCGCGGGCCCGAGAGAGGCGCCTCGCCATGAGCTGCGTGCCATCAGCTGCGCTCCTCTTTTCTGGCAAGGTGGGGAAAAACTCAACAGGCTGCAGGGCAGCTCCTCAGAAAGGGTCCTACAGGCGCCGCTGGACTCTGGGGGAGGTCCCTTTTCTGGGAGCGCGAGGCGGAGGAGCGAGCACAGAGCTGGAGCAGGAGCGTCTCGGGTCACGCCAGATGAGTGAGGCTGCTGCAGACCAAACCTGGCGCTCCCGAGGAGCAACGGCTCAGAAACGGATACGGACGGTGCCGCGGTGGGAACGACGAGCCTGGAGGCTGCGCGCACCCCTGCTTTGACAGCGCCCGACGGGAGCCACCAGGAACTGAACTCACGGCGGCGGCGCTGCAGGTCCCACGGGGAGGAACATCCACCCCGACTGCCAGAGTGGGGCTCGCGCAGCAGGGTGGGTGAATTTGGGGAGGTGGGGTGGGGAGAGGCGGAGGGGAAAAGCAGGAGGAAACCAAAATAAAACAAAACTACTAAATAAAAGGGCTAGCGATCTGTTTGGTGTTTGTCCCCAGGCTTCACGCTCTGCTTACACACACAAAAGACAATAAACATTCAGGACATTTCCAATGGTAATGAAGGTACCGTACCTGTGATGGTGGTAGGGATGGTGGTGGTAGTGGTGGTGGTTGTTGTGGGAGGAGGGATAGTTGTGGGGGGATCTGGATAAAATATAAAAAGGAAAATAATAAAAAAGCAAATTAAGAAAAAAAACAAGCAGAACACAACAGCCATCAGAGAAAAACAAGGACGCTAAGAAGCAGCACGGCTTTTCCTCCTCGAAAGCCAGGCGGCGCCCGCCCGCCCAGCTTTCAGGCCGGCGAGGGGACCAGGTCCTCGGCAGCTGGACACAGCTCCGAGCTCGACCCGTGTCCGGGGAGCTGCGGCCGGCCGGGCGTGCTCACTCCAGCTGGAGAATCTGGCCCCGAAACTCCCCCCCACCTCCTCCCCCTGCCCCGGCCCTTTGCCTTCCGCAACGCTAAAAGAAAAAAAAGTAAAATTAAAATAAAATAAGCAAATAAAACCCAGCGCAAATTAGTCAATGAGAGAGAAAGAGAGAGAGAGAAATGGAATGGGAGAGGCATAAGAAAAATAAACTGCACGCTTTGCACAACAAAAGGGAGGGTTTACGTGTACGGAGAGGGACACGGTGGTGCTTTGCGGGCTTTCCACGCGCGGGCGTGCAAATCCGGGCGGGAGGTTTGTGCGAGGGGCCCCGCTGCGCTCCAAGGGGGCCGAACGTCAGCGGCGCGCCAGCCTACGGCGCCCGCGTCCCAGCGCCGCTCGCTTCGCTCCGCCGCTCTTCCTCCGCGAACGGGCGCCAACGGGATGGCAAGAGCTACTTTGGGGCTAGCGGTAAGCGCGAAGACGCGAGCTGGCAGTCGCTGAACGCGTCAGCTTCCGAGGCAGGAAGGATTCCGCCGAGATCCTCCCGGCAAACAAAAGGCACGCGGGTTTCAGTCACCCGCTCTTGGCTTCGGCTGCCGGAGCGTCGCGAAGGACAAACAGGGACACAGGGGCGTTTCTCCCCGTGACCGATATCCGCTCCTCGGGCGCCCCCGACCCGCAGGGACGCCGACGCTGCCGCTCTTCCCGGCGCTTATCCTAAACCCCCTCGTCCAAGTTACTGGGCAGGAGAAGGTAGGTGTGAGAAGATGTGAAAGAAAACGGGGAAGGAAGAAAAAAGAAGAAGAAAGAAAAAGGAAAAGCAAAAAGCGTCGATGCCCCGATGATCAAACTGAATGCGCTAAGTAGCCGGGGAGACTTTGAACTACGGATCCGCAGAGCACAAAACGTTTCCTGGGCTTTTGATTTTTGGTTTCCTCTATAGCACGTCAACTCTTCATCACTAACGCATCTGCCGCCGCTCTTTTATCTCCAAGCGAGCTCTCTCAGATTCCCTAATTAATACGTCTGAACTCCTAATGACAGGCTGCACCTTTATTACATCCCGTACCGCTTCCCCGAAGGCCAGGAACGTCACCTCGGAGCTCGCTTTGCTGGGGAGCGCTTATTTATGCTTCTCTGACAGGCGCTGTGTACGCGACCGCCCTGTTCTCCTTCCCCTACGCCCGAAGCATCCCGGGGTCCCTACGCTTACAATCGGGCGCTGCTCGCTCGCCGGTTAATACGGACGTCTCCGTAGGAGCGAGCGCAGCAGAACCGGATTTTAAAAGCGATCACATTTTCGGGGCGTGTCAACACAACTAGGCAGCCTCGGACCATGCGCACAGCAGGGGAATGCACGTTCAGCTCAGCGTGGCCCAGCAGCGGCACGGCTCTTTTGAGCCCTGGCGAGCAGCTGGCGTGTCACGGCACGTATTTAACTGCGGGGGTGCCTCCTTGGCACGGCAACTACGTCACCTGCCAGACTACGGCACTACATCTGACGCCGCGCCCGAAATTCCCCCGTTTCCCTCGTTAAGGTGATTTGGGGGGGGAAGGGAGCTGCTGCACCGACAGGCGGCGAGACGCATGCTCCCAGCAAGCTGCACGGAGACGTGCCTGCAAGGGCGCAGATTCCCGTGCCGCTATCGCTTTTGCTGCCTTTCGGGGGAAAGGCGCCGAGGGCCGGAGGCGTCGGCGCTCCCCACGGCACGCCCCGTGCCAGCAGCGGACGTTTCCGTCAGCGACAGCCCGAGCTACGAGCTGTGCCAGAAGGGCTTTGGATGATGGCCGCAGCCCAACTGCTCCTTCCACACCGACAGCTCTGCATTCGCCCCATCAGGGCGGAAAGGGGTCTTTAAGCCGTCTGGGGTGCCGGATCTGAGCAGAACGCTCCCAAATGCGCGGAAACGGGACGCGACGGGATGCAAAGCCGTTCTCTCTGACCGCGAGCTCCTGACGGCCCCCGAGGAGCCCTCCGCCTTACGTGGCCAAAACTTCTGCCAGATGCCTGCAGCCCGCAGGTTTCCATCCCCAGGAAAAGAATGCCGCCTCGGCTCTCCTCCCGCGGATTTAACCCCGAGGGGGAGTGGCACCGAGGATCGTCCCACACGGTCTGGTTCTCGCCCACACCCAAAACATGGGCTACCTTAACGAGGGCATGCGCAAGAGAGACCCTGAGCTCTAAATCCCGGGTGGGTAACGCTGGTGGGGGTCGATCCTAGCGCTCGCTTGGGCCAGAAAAAAAGAAAAAGGTAGAGGCAGCGATGCAGGGAGTGACAGCACCGCGCCCGCAACCGCTTCATGGCAGCGGCCTGCCATAGCCTGAATCTCGGGGGGAACTGCCCGCGTCCTACTTCGACTTCCTTATCGCGCCTCCACGGCAGTAGCTGGTTCCTCAAACGCGGATGTAAGCAAGGCGGTGGGGTTTTTTTGGGTTTTGGCAGGGGTGCATTTTTGGGGTGCTTCTTTTGCTTTTCATACCGCGAGCGTACGAATGACTCGGTCGTCAGTGCATACATCTGACCGCGTTTTCACAAACCGGAGCCTTTCGGAGCTCCAGGCGGTAGAGAACTACCCGCGCAAAGCAGTTCGGTTTCAGCCCGAGGCTACAGTTTTGGTCTGCAGCTTCTGTCTTTGGGCAAGTTTCCGAGACTGGCTTGGAAAATGGCTGGTGCGCAAGCGGCCTTTGGATGGGTGACATCAGTTAGTGCTCTGGCTCGGGGCGAGGGCGAGAGAACGCGGGCTGCGGAGCTTCAAGCGGCTCGTTGCACGGAACGAGCGTCAAACCGAAGCGAGCTACTGTCCCGTCCGAGCCACAGGCGACAACACCGGCCGCGAGCTTAGCCCGGCCACACAACCGCCGCTCCTAACGACGGGCAGGGTTTAAATCCACAGCCAGGGGGAACGGCTCGTAATTAAACTGCCATGAGGTGGGGGGGGATCACCCTTCAAGTGCCTACTGCTGAGCCTTCGTTAGATGCGGCACCCCGTGAGGAGCACGGAGGTCCCCGGCGATGGCAAAACGACGGGGAGGGAGCGAAGGATTGCGGCAGGTGCCTCGCAGCGCTTGGGAAAGACCCCGAGGCAGGTTTAGCGCCCGCTCAGCAGCCACGGACAGGCTTCCTAAAGAGGCCTGAGTCGCTCCGGTTGGTTTACCGGTTTGCCATCGTCCGGGGACGCTGGCCGAGCCTTCGGCACTTTAACTTGCTAGCAGAAGCCTCGGGAAGCGCCCCCCTGCACACCCCACACCACCCCTCCCCGCAGACCATGGCAAAGATGCTGGGGAGGGCGTTGCGGAAAGGCAAGGGAATTATCGGAGAAGCGCCAGGCCAGAGAACTTCACCGTTCTCCCCGTGCCCCTGCTCTGGCTTTCCCTCCCGCTCCGGTGGGCAGCGTGCGAGCGTCGTGGCGAGCCCGGGAGCGCGGCTCCGGAGGAAGGAGGTCCCCTGGAGGCCGGAGTGGTGGCCCCGCACCCGAGGCAGGACAGCGAGCCTTCTGGCAGCGAAAGGAAAGGTTTTCCAGCCCCTAGCCCCAGCCCGGGAGGGATCCCGTGGACGCCATCGGGAGCTGCCTGGAAACCTCGCGTTAAGCGAAAGGTTAGCTTCCGTCAAAGCGTTCAGAGAGCGCGCCACGCCACGCTGCAATCACGTGTAAACGAGTCTAGAAGAACGGTGGTTTTTCTCACGTACCGTATACAAACAGCATGTAATCCGCATGTGATTTCCCCACCGCGTTTGAAGCCTCACAGCGGTATGTACCATTATCTGTTTTGTTTAGGTTACTAATGAGAAGGTTTGAACCAGACACTACAACGTGTTGAGGCATCTCATCATCTACTCTTAACCACCTCATGTCCGTAGGCCTACAGAGGAGGGAGAAAAAGAAACAGTCACATTACTATTTTCCTATGGTAAAGAGGGCATCTTCAACAGTTCATCCACAGACAGAAAGCCCAAACCAAGAAAAACTGTAAAGAAATAACACATACTTTTTTTTTCTTTTTTCTTTCTTTTCCTTTTTTTTTTTCTTTTTTTTTTTTGCACTACTCAAGCCCGGATGCTGTCGGGCTTCCTCAATTCACATTTATCTTAACCCCACAGGAAACCGTATCCAGACCTTAAATTTTCTGAAAACACTACTGCAAGCAGGAAGAAAGTTCATTAGTGGTTAATAAATCACTCGCTTACTCAGAAAGCCTGCGGCCTTCCGAGGCCGGGGACCCGGCGTGCGCCGGGGCACCAAGGGACCGCCGGACCCGTTTCCCCGCAGTGGTGGTGGCCGCGCCGCTCGCTGAGCTGCGGGGAGGGAGGAAGGCTTTTCTCCTCTGCCCCCGCCCACCCCCCGGCCACCCGCAGCCTCTCTCCCTGCGCTAACGGAACCGCACGAGCAGCGATTTGCGTCGCTTGGGGGATGGCATCAGCAGGGGTAGGGTTTTGTAAAGGCCGTGGGAGAGTCCGGAGCCCCAAGGGGTGCTGGGGCCGGCTGCTCCTCGGGGGGCCCCATCTCGACGGCTATCGCTGGCATCCGGCTCTTGGCATAGCCTCCTGCCGGAGGAGCCGCGCTAACGCCAAAGCAGACACCCCTCTCTCCGGCCTTCGGCTTGTCTCAGGGCTCCCCTCTCCCGGTGCCGAACTTTGCAGAGACACGATGGCGTTGGAGGTGGAGAGACCTCCCTGTTCCTCTTAACGCCTCCGCGAAGGGTTTTATGTCTTAACAACAGGGAGCTAAAGCCAGCCCGCTCTCTGGCCGGCTACGTCCTTACGCCTCGAGAGGCGGAGGTGGCGTGACCCACACAGGCCGACTGCCAGCGCACTGCTAGCATGGCCGTGATGGTAAGTGGCACACTGCTGGGGAGATGCGCCTGTCTCATTTAACGTGTGCGCCTCTGTCTTATTCAAAGCCTGGAAGGAGGGGGGAAGGAGAAGGAGAGAAGGAAAAAGGAGGAGGAGAGGAGGAGAGAAAGAGAAGGAAAAGAAAAAGGAGAAAGGAGAAAGAAAAGAGAGAAAAAGAGAGAAAAAGAGAGAAAANAGAGAGAAAAAGAAAAAAAAAGAGAAAAAAAAAAGAGAAAAGGAGAAAAAAGGAGAAAAAAGGAGAAAAAAGGAGAAAAAAGGAGAAAAAAGGAGAAAAGAAAAAAGAAGAAAAAAGAAGAAAAAAGAAGAAAAAAGAAGAAAAAAGAAGAAAAAAGAAGAAAAAAGAAGAAAAAAGAAGAAAAAAGAACGCCACCCTCCCAAACCCCCTATAAAGAAGCCAGCTGATGGCAAACGGGAGGAGGAACGCGAAGGGGGCTCTGAGTGGGGCTGAAAACGGGCCTGAATTAAACCGGCCGGTCCCGAACGCGCGGGGAAGGCTCAGCCGGGCGCCGGGCAGAGGGACTGGGAAGGAGGGAGCGACAAGGCAGGCTGGGAGAAGAGGCTCGCTACGGGGGGGGGGGGATGCCAGCGCCCCGGACCTCCTCAGCTCGGGGCGCGCTACCGAGGAGATGCTGACAGCTGTCAGGGATGGTTGTGGAAATCTTACGGACGTGACGGAAATAAAAAGAATAATAAAAAGGAGAAGAATAGCGAACACTTGACAGCCACAGATCCAAATGAAGGAGGAAACACTTGTTTTAAAAAAAAAAAGGCAAGAAAAAAAAAAAAGTCAAGTCGACAAAACTTAAATAAGAACAGCAGTGAAAGCGTGGAAGAAAATCTACCCTCCCTTGCCATGATTTTCCTGCTGCATAAATTTCCTGGACTGCCTGGGAAGGCCTCGGGGGCGCAGCAAGAAGAGGAGAAAGAGCAAAACTCGCGTTTCGTCGTTTCCTAAGAACCAGGCAGGGCACCCACAAGGGGAGGAGAATCACCGCGCGGTCGGGGCGGGCGGAAGGACGGACTGCCTGACCCGGTGGCCGGAGGGGGTGGTCCGCGCCGCTTTCGCCAGCGCCCGGCCCTCCGGTGCCAGCCCCGCCGCGGTGGAGCGGCACCACCTCGTCGGGCTACAAACTGCGGGCCCCGACCTCGCTCCCGACGGTTAACTGGGACCGACGCGAGGGCTGCCACAGCTGCGCCCTGGGGGAAGGGGGGCATGCTGGTGGGGCCCTTCCCTTCTGCAGCCGGGGGCTCACTGCGCGGGGGCTGCCAAGCACTCTCCCCCAGGACCCCCGGCCGGCGGCCACGCGGGGATCGAAGCGCATGAGAACGGCCCCTTAACGCTGCAGCAGGCGCTCGGGTGCAGAAAGCAGCACGCCGTGACACTGCCTGCGCGGCAGAGCACGGCATTCTCGAGCGTCGGCTGCCGCAACGCTTCCGTGGCACGAGCCCCCATCGCCGCCGGACAACCCGGTCCACCCTGGGGGGGGAGCATCCAACTTACTGTGGCTTTCCGAAAGCTGCGCACGTCAGTTCCAGCGGCTCCCCTTCTCTCGTGAGGCCTTGCACCGGGTAATTCTGAGAAACCCGCACCTGAGGCTTATCTGCGGGACAAAAACATCGCTCTGTAAATTGCGGCGCCACGCCGAACCGCACCGGCCGGCCGCCCGACGCGGGAGACGGCCGCCACTGCCACCCTCCTCCTCCTCTCGGCGCCAGAAACGCGTTTGTGCTGCCCGGGGTTGGTCCCCGGAGCCGCTCAAGCTAAAAGGAACTGGTTCGGCTGCCGGCCGAGGGGAGCGCAGAGACCTCTGCGGCGCCAGCAGGTTCCGCGGCGCGTGACACATTGCCGCGCCGCGGCGCTGGGCGTCCGCCCACGCGGGTGAGCACGCCGGGCTCTGCCAGGGGCGCTCGGGAGGGAGACAAAAAAAGCGGTCGCGGCCTCTGCGGCTTCTCTCCGAGCAACGGGAGGAGGCCTGGCTTCGGCCGCACGAAGCTCTTCTGAGGCCTAAAATAAACACAGAGAATTACAGCATCTGTAGCGAGGGAGCCAGCTGGAAAACTCTTTGGTGAGACCCTGCAGGAAGAAAAAGAAGAAAAGAAAAAAAGGGGAAAAAAAGCCTCACCACAAAGCTGGAGCCCGCAATGAAAAAACGCATTACCTCCCGCAACCGGAGCACAGATTAAAAACGCGATCCAAGCTGCAGCTAAAATGTTATCGGCGCAGGACATCAATCCGGTGCCGCGAATGCCATTAAGCCGCATCTATTTTTCAGGAATTTACTCAGCTGCAAGGAACAAAGGCGGGCAAAACATCAGTATGCATCAAGGTTGGTACCACTTAAACGTTCCTATTTCCTTTGAGAGCAACCGCTACCAAAACTATTGGCTGGCTGCATTTTAGTAACTGTGTTTAACTCATTAACACGCTTCCTATGGAATAATCGGGATCAGGGCGGCGGGGGGAGGGGAACAGAAAAAAGATCCGTGTCAGGATTTAAGCGATTTAAACTCCCGTAATTTTCAGTAATGGAATACGCTACACGAGTAAATCNCACGCGGGTGACCGGGCCCTGCCGGAAAACACGCTTACGGCTGTGTGCGTGCAAAATAAAGACGAGGAACTGATCGGCGTGGCCCGGGGCGGGGGGGGGAGCAAAAAAAAAAAGCAAAGAGCCGTGCTGCAGCACCATGCTCCAGCGCTTAGGCAACGCATCAGGACGGGGAGTTAGAGCAGATATTATGCCATCAGTAAATCAGAAGCAGCACCTTAAAACGCTGTGCTCGCGCTGCCCGCTCTCATCCGCAATTCCCAGCCCTCCACCCGCCCCGGCCATCTGCTCGCTATTTGTTCTTTGCCTTGCGGCAGGGCCCAGGAGCCTGCGCCAGGAACACGGACGCCGGTCTCCTCCGCGCCGCAGGAAGAGCAGAAAACCTTTTGAGCCCGCCGCACGCGGGGACGCCAAGCTGCCCATGCCGGGAGAGCTCCGTGCAACACCTCCCACAGCTCGCCGCTCCTGGCCTGCCTTCGTTAGAGAAATCTCAGTGTTTCTAACGAGCTGTTCACCAGCTGGCAACTACTCACGGGAATCGAGGGGGATACGCTGCCCAAGGCTGAGGAGCTCTACCCACGGCGCCGACAGGCCAGCCCTTCCACTGCCACTCTCCAGCCCCAGCGCCTCCCTGCAACGGGCGACAGCAGCAGCGGGAACCCACACCGTTTCGAGGGGGACGCCGGGGGGACGGCAGAAATCCGGGTGTTCTTGGCATGCATGCGCGCTCGACGATGGCTCTTGCTTTGACCACGAAAGGGGCGGTGGCATCTTCTGTTCCTTTGGGGTTTTTTTGGTGGGTTTTGTTGTTTTTTTTTTCTTTAAGGACATATGATCAAGTCATCTGCAGTTCCACCGCTAGGCATCCCGGCCCGGACAAAGCGAGTGCCTGTTGTCTTGGGATCACGGGCTCCGTGAGCACAGCTTTGGAAAACGCCGAGCGGCGAGGGGCCCTGAGCTCAGCCCCTCACGGGATCGCAGCCTTTGAGTAGCCGTCACCGGCGGAGCTGTGGTGGATTTCCAAGGCACGAGACGAGCAAGCAGCAAGAGTCTCCATACCCCCAGCAGCCCGAAATCCTTGCCCCAGAACTTGGGAAGATCGTAGCACCGGAGCACGACAGGAAAATAGACCGCTTGCGTCTCCACGCGCCTACGCCGCTGCATGCTCCGCTGGCAGCCAATTAGATCCAACAACCCCAAGCTATTTCCTAGTCTGCCTATTCCGGGCGGCCTAAAAAACCAGCCCAGTAATTTAATAAGGCGCCTTTATTAAGCTAAATTCATTCAAAAGCGAAGAGTGATACACAAGGTTAAATACCAGCAGTCTAAAGGTTATGCTGCAGCGGCAACCAATTTGAAAAACTTATTACAAACCCATCCCGCGTCTGATGAGACGCCTTTCGCAACAGGCGCGCCGCAGGAACCGCAGCCTGCCCGGCGGTCTGCAAGGTGCCCAAAACTCTCGAGCGTTCCAGCACTTGCCCCGAGTCCTTCCCACGAGCTGCCACCAGGAAACGTCAGGGGAACTCTGCAGGAATTTCGGGCGCACCAGTCAAACCAGTGTTGAGTCGCTGCGGCGCGGGAGCTCCCGGTCCTCCAGCAGCCTCTGTGCCGGCGGTACGTACGGCCCCTGCGATGCGGCAGCCTGTCCGCTCCTTGACACAGAGCCTGCGCCCAGGCAGTCGCTAATAACATCGTCAAACCAAGTTTTGGGGAAACGCTACTTCTTTTTGGAAGCCCTGGGCCCTTCCAGAGGCCCAACCCTCGCGCCGGCCACCGCCAAAGCAGCCGGCCCCTCTCCTTGCCGAGAGCCTTCTTCCCAGCTGCTGCTTTGGGGGGAAATCGGGCAAAAACACGAGCGACCCGTGGAAAGCGGGCTGGGGCTCGCCGCGCGGGACGGGGCACGACCTTCTTCCGACGACCCGGCCGCCAGCGCCCTTGCCCGTGCCACAGAACGGGGTGGCGATTCCGAGTTCCGAGACCCATTCTGATTGAATCCGTATTGACTTCCTGATGCTCGTCCCTCGGCAAAGAGGAGGACGGGTGGCATCCCTGGGAGAGGGGGCCACACAGAGCTCCCGCCTGCTCCAGGCAAACTCCAGCTTCTAAATGAACCGGGTACTGCTTCAGACGGGCGCTGCCTGATCCAGCTCCTCACCTCCGCTTTGTTCTCTGGCCCGAAGGGAGCCGCAGCAGGAACGCCGGGCGGGGACGGTGGGTGCAAACACCCCCCTGCGAATACGGAAGGGCGCGCCGCTGCTAAATCCTCGCGGAGGGCAGCGCCCGGGCCGCACCGCGTGCTCCTCGCTCCCCACAACGCTCCTCCGAGAAAACCTTATTAATGAGCTTGCAAACGAGCACCCAACTGGGAAATGTCACGAACAAGAGTGGCTAATGCCCCAGAAAATCAAATAACTGAACACTTGGCTGATTCTGACGCTTTTCATATTTACTAAGAGGGAAAAACACACACCCAAACCCCTGAAAAAAAGCTCTAAATCACAGTTTCCAAAGGGGTCAACACCTCACTGAACAAAACAACTCACTCACTCGTTTTTACAAACCTCCAGATGATGAATTACGCCGACATTAATGACTTTGCTGCAATTAATATTTGCGCTCGATGGAAACACAGGGATTGCTAGGGACGCGGCAGCGCATGTGCGCGGCCAATTTTTAGCGCAACCGGGCGCCAAGGCTTCTCCCCCATGGCGACAGCGGGCATCGGCGCGTGTTTTTGAAAGCAGGCGCCAGGTGTGTGACTCGGACTTGGGAAAAGCAAAAAAGAAAACCGACCCGGAGGACAGGGCACACCGAGGCTTTTCAGGCTTTCGCTTCCAGCCCCGCCTAATGAGATGAGGAAAAGTACCGCAAAGGCTGAACTTAAATGTCTCCAAGAATATCTGGTTCCATCCAATTCCTTAACGACACTTTAATGCGTTTTGTTGCCTCATTTCCTTCCTAAAATTACACTCGCCGCGCCGCCCTCCCTTCCCTCGCTGAGGGACCCGAACCGCAGAACGCCAGCCACGCCGGCCAGCAGCCGGGGACGTTTCCCAGCCCGTCCCACGCCAGGGACCGCGGCCACTCGCGGCACGGGGTTGTGCGGTCGCTGGTGTGGCTATTCATCAGGCACGGGCGCGATATCGGGGGCACTCTTGGTCAAACCCCGTTTGCTTCTGAGCAGCGCTGCCAGGAGGGTCTCGCGCGCATCACGGAGCGCTCGTTTGCAGACACGTCTTTTCAATAACTCGCCCCACGCTGGCCCGGCAGCGTTATCTACGCGACAAACGGCTCGCTCCGTCAGCAGGGCAGGCTGCTCCTCGGCACGAAGCAGCCTTACTCGCAGGTTTGCTGACCGCAGCGGTGAAAAAACAAAACAAAACCAAAGCCCAAAAGAGAGCGGTGATTCCACCCTGCGGAGAGCCCGAAATCGCGGTGCCTCTCTCCCCCTCCGAGAGCGTTGTCTGCTCCTTCTCCCCGCTTAGGAAACGCCAGACAGCCCGACCCCGGCCGGGGGCCACGTACGGAGAAGCTTAAACCACCCCAACGGCCCAGGTCCACAACCGGCTTCGAACCCAAGGCAGAGGAAACGTTCGAAGGAGCTGGCTCTGGCCCAGAGCGAAGAACTCTGACCCCGCTCCCTTGGAAAGCGGCCGGACCGGGGCGGGGAGCAGCCCGGGAAAACGCCTGCGCTCGTCTGCAGCGCGCCCACCTCCGACGGGCCCAAGCTGTGGGGGCTCCGGGTCTGCTCCCCTTCCCGCTTGCGTTTTGAACAGTTTCCTGCGCTGACCGGTGTCTCACCCCTCCCTCCCCCCAACTTCACCAACCACGCAGGGGTTTTGTTTTCTGCTTCCTTTTTTTGCAAAAGAAACAACCAAAACCAACCCACAATATCTGAGGTGCATCTCAGGGAGGAGAAAAAAACCACATCTCTCCGTCCTCTGACAAAAAAAAAAAACCCACCTCATTATCCGAGAAGGCTCCATCCATCATCCTCCCGTCCTTCCCCAACGCATTTCACGCTCGAGTTGGGCACATTAAGCGCAGAGGAACACAGCGTCTGCCGGGAAAAACATCCTCCCTGCGCCCCGCGGACGTTCCGGATCCGCTGTGCCCTTGGTGGGAACAGGCAGGACTTACGGGGAGCGCAGCCCGGCCCCAGAGTCGCTAACGGCTGGGCGCCACGAGGTGACGATGCACGACACGTTCTTCTGCTGGTTCCCTACTCTCAAGCCGGCCGTCACCGCCCGCGCAAGCCACGGGTCACGTCCCCGTGTACGAATGCCTGTGAACGGCTTCCAAGGCGCCCCGGCCTTCCCTTGGACAGACCGGGGCGCAGGAGCGAACCGGCCCAAAAGCCCTTCTCCTGCCGGCTCCCTTCCAAGGAGGCCCTGCGCTCGCTCCCTCCCTCCGACAGCTCCAGCGTCAGCGCCCACGGGGTGCCAAAAGCACGGCTAGGGCCAGGCACTGGCGCCGAGGACGCGACCGGCATGGCGTGGCATCACGTGTCCCGTCCTGCGGGACATCCCGGTACCTGTGCTGCATCCGCAGCTTCGCCTGCGTTGCATGGAGAGCCCTGCGCAGGCTGCGCGTGGAAGGAGCCGAGATGGAGTTGGCCTGAGCGGGCCGGGGGGGCAAAAACCCAGCGTTCGGTCTTCTGCAGGAACAGCGGCCCTCTCCCAGCCCGCGTCGAGGCAGTGCCAAGAGGAAGCCTCACGGTAACCTGAGGCCCTTTCCAGCAAGGGGAAGAAACCCCGGAACATGAGACCGCCGTGCCTCCGGGATTTACTTTGCACCCTCCACCCCCCAGCATTTGATCAAGCCTGACACAAAGGCGCTAATGCATTATTAAAGCTAATGGGGCTCTACGAGAAACGTTAACGAACACCGAGTTTGCACAAAGGAATTATGTGTTAGCCCGTGGTCGCAAGGAACCTGGTATCTGCCAGCGTGGGGCTCAGCTGATCGTTTCCGTTTTCCTCATTACGGGAACACTGGCTTCCCACTAGTTCCTGAGATAGAGGAATCGCAACCGAGATGTTTGTAACGAAACCACGTAACGCAGCAGATGAAACACGTTAATACAAAGCTTCCTCCTCCCCTGCGAGCAAGGCATTTTTGGAAGCCCTGACGTTCAGGTTGCGAACCGCGGGGTGCGCTTCCTAAACCGAGCGAAATGCGTGGTGAGCACTCAGCCTGGTGACGGGGGCGTTCTAGAGAACGGGGTGGCCTTCACCCGTGGCGCTACCGCAGATCCCGCGCCGTTCGCGCTGCTCTGAGGTCAGAAACCAGCTGGCGCCGTGCGCTCGCAAGGCACAGCATCGGCTTTCTCGCGCGCGGTGCCAGGCTCTCACTGGTGAGCCGGCCACGGCGGCCAGCCGCTGCGGCGTGGCGGCAGGGCAGCGCCTCTCAAAGGGATTGCGAAGAGAGAAACGCTCGGGTTTAGTCTGTCGGGACGATTACAAAGCCCAGCCAGGAGCCTTCCACAGAAGACGCTCGACCTACACAAAGTCACTCCTGGAGAGGAGGAAAGTGCGCGTTTGCTGTACGGCAGGGAGGGCGGGGAAAAGCCGCGGCCCGGCCCGCGCAGCGGTGCTCGACACCGCGATTTCCCTGTTTAAATACCCGGCCGCGCGGCGGGTTTGTCA
>VWZZ01000314.1:149246-177985 GCA_013399095.1 Psophia crepitans
CCCCGAACTGCACCGCCCGCCCCCGAGTTACAGAGGAGCCACGGGAAGGGAGCTCTGCCGGGGCACCAGGGAACGGGGACGGCTCTTTGCATGGCGACCGCTGCACGGGGGCCCTGCCACGGAGCGGTGCTCGGGCCCGTGCAAAGCAGCCGTTCTATCCCGGGGCCCCTTCTCCCGGCTGGACCTTAGAGCGCAAAGAGTTTGCCGCAAGAAGCGTTTATCCTTTGATTTGAGCAGACGAGGCTTCAGGGAACCGGTTTCTGCTCGCTCTGTGTAATCAGTAGGCGCTATTAACGTCCAGAAGCGGGAAAAGAAGAATTCGATGCAATTATGCCGTGGGAGCCTTGTAATCTTTTACAGGTCATCACCCTGACAACTCTCCTCCTAATGAATCGAATCACCGACTCGCACGCACAGAAATCTGCTTCGTGCGTTCCAGAACACCCAGGATGGGAATACCAGGAGCGGCGCTGTGCGTGTGGGTTTCTCCGTGGCCAGCAGGCATCTCCCAAGATCGGGAGGCGAGCCGGAGGAGCGTGGAGCCGAGGTCGGCCCCGGGGACGGCACCCGAGGGCACGCTAACTGCGGCCCCTTTCGGTAACGACTGGGCTCTGGCTTTCGGACCTCGCGGGCGTTACGGACGAGGAGGCACAGCAAGGCAGGAGAAACCTTTTCATCGCCAACTTGCCAAGTGAAGCGGAGGCAGGCGGGCACCCGGCCAAGGAGAAGCCCTCGGCTGGTCGACCAAGCGGGGGACAGTCCAGCTCCCACAACAGCCATGAAGAAAAGCAAAAACCCAAGATTGTGATGAAGTCTGCAAACAGTACCTCTGGGGACGCCGGTTCTGCTCCAGTTTTTTTCCCACCCTGCATTCTCTCCATCTTTCCTTCCTTCCTTCTTCCTTTCTGACTCGCCCCCAGCGTTCGCGACCCGCCTTGGAAACAAACAACCGCCTGACAAAAGAAGCCCTATCGCTCGGAAAGAGAGAGACTGACAAATTGTCAGGCGCCTTTCCACGCCTGACGGCGCCGAGCTGATGCCTCGGCATGTTCTTCTGCTCTCCCGCTAGAAATTTCCCTTCCGCAGAGTGACAAACTTTAACCAGCAACAGGGAAAGTCGTCGTCATCGAGCAGAGTAACGCTGGCACCCGAGAAAAGTCGTCATGTGTCGTCCCCGTCCCTCCCCGAGGACAACGGCGAGGGGCGCAAAGAGCCCGTCGTGGGCATCTACTCCGCTCAGTGACCACGCTTGAACCCCTGGGGTTGGAGGAAGCGCATCGGCCACGCTACGGGCACAGAGCCCACCCCGCCACCAGCCGCGGTCGGGCGCAGGCGGAAGCACCATTCCAGTCGCTCACGAAAGCGGCGCAGGTGAAAATATTGAGCGTTGTGAACTGCTCTGGGGAACAGTTTTATCAGACCCATTCAGAACAAGGTTCTTGCACAAGGATCAGCTTGATGATATGTTCTCATAAACGCAATACTTGCTACAAATCATTAACAAAGCTATTAAGATTCGATTTCCATCTAAGCAATTATTGCTAGCATATTTTTTACATTTCCTTTAAAAGGTTCAATCCTATTTTCAATTCACTAAACCGTTCCTTGCGTTTACCGAATTCTACATCAGCTCAGCAGCCTATTTGAATTAATAAGAATTACAGGAGAAGCAATTTAGAAATAAATTATCGGAAGTTCAAGCCACCGAAGCTTTTCACTCCGGGACGTGGGCACATTAAGCCCGCTGAGTGACGGCTTTTGAAGTCCGGCGTCCCGGTCCAGGCCGGCACCGGGAAGGCGTTTGTTCTCCCAGGGTCGGTGACGGGCAGGGTGCACGTGAGGACGCACCGACTGCGCCTGCGTACGCCGAATCGAAGGGTGCCCGATGCAAACCCCAGTGCGCAAAGTTCCTCCAGCTCTGCTGGGCTAAACCTGCTCGCCCAACCGAAAGCGCCAGACCCAGCAGGCGTTAACTTTGCCGTGCGGCTGCGCTCAAAGCAGCCTCCCAAGACAAGAGAGTTCTGCCCGTCAACAGCACCGACTGCAGAACTCTACAGGACATAGAAGAAAACGCACAAGGAGAAGCAGGGAGAACTCTTGAGATCCAGCTTCGGGCCGGCAGCGCCCCCGGNAACTCTACAGGACATAGAAGAAGCACGAGGAGAAGCGGGGAGAACTCTCGAGATCCGGCTTCGGGCCGGCAGCGCCCCCGGGAGTTTCTCGGTAACTTTCACTGGCGGCACGCGGGTATCTTGAGGAGCGCTAGAGCGGGCGCGTTCCCAGCATCACAGTCTGCTGGAACGGGAGAGGAAGGCTTGGGGCGGGGGATGAAGTTCAGGGACCCAACACGGAACCGCGGGAGTTGGGAGACACCAAGGAAAGCTGCTATCCAAAACCGACCCAAGTCACCTGCCAGCTAGCAAGTCCCTGGGGGGAGAGGCAGGGCGTCAAAAACCCCACCCATGGGAGTTATACCAGCCAGATTTTCACCTCTTGGGTGCGAGCAGGCCCTACGACCCCCGCACACCGCCCTTGTATTGGACACCGATTTCCTGTCGGACAAACGCTTGCTTTACTGCCCTAAGACCACCGCGGTCTCTGCTTCTAAGACGGACGCGGATGGGAAAATCGCATTTCAGATGAGTTCCTCCTAGCTGGAGCCAGCCCTGGGACCTTGGCTCAGACACAGCCGTCACACTGACCATCAATTCCTCCTCCACTTGCAGCACACCGCGATGGAGCGAAGCGCCAGGGAGAAAAGAGGTGCACCGCTGATCCAGCCCGCGGGACACCGAGGCAAACGTTTGCCAAGAAAGAGGACTTTTCACCACACCGCGACTGTGCAAGCAAACCAAATCCCTCTTGATAAATCGGGTCAAATGAAACGACCCACGCAGACACACGAGCTGTTTGTTCACACACTCAAGAGAAAAACCAAACCAACGTGCCGATTGATCCGTGGAACGAACGTCGCATCTATCCGTCCCAGCCGTCTGCCGGGAACGTGGTGGTCGGACAACCAGCCTGAGCTGAGAGCCACAGCAAGTGGGCTTCACAACCACCAGCAGCAGCCCACCGGCTCCAGCGGCTTTGTCTCCCCGTCCTTACTCCTCCCCGCCCAGCCGTCCACCACGGAGACAGCACCCCGTCAAACCAAGCACCTTCCTGTCGTGAGCGGGGCAAAAGGAGGAAAACAGATCGCCGTTTAATTTCTCTGCGGCGCTGGAAGAAGTTGCTGGAGCTCGGTGAGCCCGGTCCCGAGGTCTCAGGGGGTGGGAGGGGTAGTTTGCAAAAGCTGCGATCATCACACTTGAATTCTGGGATGCTGCCGTGCGCTGGCATAGGAGAGCTGGCTGGGAAAGGCGGCAGAAAAGGCAGCCGGCGCAATGCCCGACGGACGGAAACCCTCGCGGGCCGCAGGGTCCGGAGCCGCGCGCCGGGCACCTGGGAGCTGTTCTTCTTTCAACGCAATCCTCCCCCTCGGAGGAGAAATCTTGTTTTCCACCACGACTCACAACTAACATGGTGAAAGGGCAGCCTTTGCTTCGAGTAAGATCCAATTCCCAGTTCCGTGACCCGGAGTCAAGCCTCACTGAGGCTTTCCAGTGCTCAGGGAGCTCTTCTCCCCTCCTCAGCACCTTCTCTGGGGGCAGCGTGGCCAAACAGCAGCTCCGCTCCCCGCGGCGCCAAGCTCTTCAGAACAGGGAATGGCAGCAAACGCACCGACTTCTAGAAAAATCTCATCGCCGGGTTTGTCCTGCTGCCACCCGCCGACGTGAAGCTTTGCCCTGTCAAAATCCCTATTTGCCGCCGGTTCTGTTGCTACCAGTTTTGGTATCACCCGATGATGCTAAAAGCATCAGTTCTCCTTTTGGGGTTGGGGGGGGGAGCAAAACCTTAACAAAACCAAAAAGGTGGGTGGGTGGAATTAACATTCCCAAAAACGACTCCAAGAGCTCGGTGTCGTGGACGGGCGAGAATACAGGTATTGCCTCGCATTAATGCAGTGCCTCGGCAAGGAGGGAACGGCTCCTCGGTGCGGGACGCCGCGTCCCTTCTGCGATCGCAGGGCCCCCTTTCCCCTCTTTCTCGGTCCATATTTTAGCAAGTGTGCACACACGTGTGAACGCTTTCAGCACCTTTCCCCAGCTCTCGCCCAGCTCCAGCTCACGCTTCCCTGCTGAATTACTCCCCTCCTCGCACGGAGAACATGCAAGATGGCACTAAAAATTACTTCTCGGGGTGGGGAGCGCGCTTAGGTTATGAAACAGGCACCTCAGAAAAATACACTGTGAATTCAAGCACGTTGTGCACGGCTGTTCAAATTGCAGAGGAATAAAAAACCCCAAACCAACCACTACAGCCACCCTTTGCGGCTGCTCTTGCTTAAAGAGTGAGAATGAAAGGTGAATAAAATACATAAGAGCAAGAATAAAAGAATAAAATAGCTCCAAAGCGACGCCAGGGGCTGTGTTTACTTTAAAGAGCCGAGAATTCCTGTGCGACGAAGCGGCGTTGGGCAATTCTTTCCGCTGGTCTGCAACCGGACCGGCACGGAGACGGCACCGGGACAGGTAACGGCACGCCTGTCCTTCCATCGCCCAGATACCGACAGAAATGATTCCACGGCCCTACAGCGCCTGTCCTCTCCAAGGTTACTGTCGGTGGGCGCCAGGGATCGATGGGGAAGGTGTCCGGGATTCACGGGGAAGGTGTCCGGGATCCATGGGGAAGGTGTCCGGGATTCACGGGGAAGGTGTCCGGGATCGATGGGGAAGGTGTCTGCCACCGATCGGGGCACACACACACACACGCACGGCAACCCGGGCTCCCGGGAGGGACTTTGGCACGGGTCGGCGCACCAGCACCGGTTTCTGCAGCACCTGTCGTTCCGCAGGTCCCGGGGCTGCCACGCCGCACCTTCAGACGGAAAGCAACTGGTAGCCGCTGCCGTGCANGATGGGGAAGGTGTCTGCCACTGATCGGGGCACACACACACACACGCACGGCAACCCGGGCTCCCGGGAGGGACTTTGGCACGGGTCGGCGCACCAGCACCGGTTTCTGCAGCACCTGTCGTTCCGCAGGTCCCGGGGCTGCCACGCCGCACCTTCAGACGGAAAGCAACTGGTAGCCGCTGCCGTGCAGGCAGTCCTGCCGAGAACGGCCGCACCTCAGGTTGAGGGGCTGGTGCAGTTGAAGGAGGAATCCTGCGAGCCTCGCTCGCCACGACGGAGCTTCCCACGCCTGAAAGGCCCATTTGCCTGTTTCGCTGCCGCGGATAGGCTGGAAAGCTGCGTGCCGTGTTTTCCCCCATTTAAACTAACTTCTTAACCCGGCTGACATTTCTGAAACAAGGGATGTTGCTCCCGCGGGTTTCCATTTTATTTTTACGCCCGTACCTCTACGTAGGGATGCTCGGGCGGTTCAGCTAACCTTCCAGAACAGCTTTCCAGAGAGAGAGGCAGCTGATCTCTTGCTTTTATCCTGGAAGCCAACGGTCCGTAAGACGTCCCCTACCGAAAGGGCTCTCGTACGGCCAGAGCTTGATCAGAGCGTCGTCTGCGTGAGTGCCACTCGCACGCTGGCAACTTAGAGGGGCTTTCTGCTGCAGGGGCTGAGAAGGTGAGGTGGGAGGAGGCAGCTGCCCGCCCCTCCACCCCTCCAGATGCCTCTGAAGGGAGTGCTGGAAGGGGCAAGCGAGGAAGAGGAAGCAGCGAAGGGCAGGGCTGTGTGCGGCCTCAGACGAAGTAAGAAGGCAGGGAACCTTTCGCCCACATTCCTCCTCGCTGCTGGGCATCGCCCGCCAAGGCCGGCACTCGAGACCCAAGTCTTCCGTCCCTCCGGCACCACTCGGAAGTGGCGTCGGCACGCCGTGAGACGGTCCCGGCAGACCGCTGCCTCCCTTCAGCACGTTTAAGTAATAATAATAATACTCACCTAGGATCAAGGCTCATGTATTATTAACTTCGCCCAAACACAGAACTCCGTTCTCCGCGTCGCCCCTTCCAGCCGCGTCGCTCCGGAGGACGGGCGCAGCCCAGACCCTCGGTCAATCCTGCGCTCAGAACAGGCGGGGAGCTTCCCCTCCTCGTTGCGCCAGGAGCTGAAGCCCGATGGCGGGCGGGTTGCTGCAGGTGAGAGGAGGCAGCGCGGAGGAAAGGCTCTGTTTTTGGGGACGATGAGTGCGTTGGGGATGTGGATGGTGTCATTGGGACGTCACCACGCCGCCTCACGCTCCTTTCTGTCCGTGCCGAAGCCCTCGGCGCGGAAGGAGAGAATTTCTGTCCTTGCAGGTTTGTCGCCTGCGCTGCCGCCTCTGTTTGTGCACCGTGGAGGCTGGCAGCAGCCACACGCTTCGGTTCGAGTCGGATGATGGGTTTCATTTTACTGTAATGAGCAGATCCGTCTTCTCTCCAGACCTACAGCCCGTTGCTCGCAGGTTTTGTAACATCCCTTTTTCTTCTTTTTTTTTTTTTTTTTTTTAAACCATCAGCAGCATCTGTCACAGCGTGCGGCTTAATAATATCTTTTAAAGCCAAGAAATCTCTATTTCCATAAAGCAGCAGCCAGGATGAATTTTGATCAGCATCAGCCCGATCCCCTTGCTGAAGAAAGGATGTCCCCTCACCGCCCGCAGACCCGCGCTAAAGCCGTTCTGCAGCCCCGGGGTCCGCCTCTGCGACAGGCAAGAAGCAAACGACAAAAGTAACAACGAAGGGGCGAGCCTGCAGGAAAACGTCCCACAGCAGAATGGGATGACAAGGAATAAATCGGAATACGGTGCTTCTCTGGGGGCATTCCGGCCAATTCCCGTTCTTCGGCCAAGCCAGAGCAGAGACACAAATCTTTGGCCAAAGGGAGAACGAGAGGCACTGTCAGCGAGGGTTACGCACTCACCCACCCCCCCGCTTCCCCCAACCCCCAAAAAAAACCCCAGAGAGGGGAAAAAGATAAAAAACCTCAGCGGCAGCGCTCCGATCAAAGCGATAACTCCTTCCAATTTATCCTTCCCGGGAAGGATTAAAAAGGGATGTTCTAACAAAAGCCGTTCGCCTCGATCCCAGATCAGACACGATGATGAATGCTCGCCCAAAGGGCAACGTATCTGTAAGCTTTACGGCTCTTGCAACACCGACTGTCCTGATCCGTCCCCGTGATAAAGGCAGTTCCGAGAGCTACTTTACTGGATTTATGATTTTACGGAGGAGGAAGGGAAAACGCGGGGCCGGCCCTCAATCTGCCACCCATGGGACTGACAAATGTCAGGGAAAGACCAACGCCAACGGCCTCAAGCATCAATCTGCTCGCTACGGGTTCTGCCCGTGCTCCGCTCCGGCCTCCGCCCAGCGGTTCCTCCAAGCCAGGGGAAATAAAACGCATTTTGCTGTTTATTTTTCCCCCACCCCTCCACCTGCGGGATTTGCTTTGACTAAAGCCGTGAGGAGAGCAGGCGCTCCCGAGCAGGCTGCTGCCAGGGCTCCGCCAGCCGGGCGGGAGGCGCGGAGCTCTGATCCGCTGTTCCTTCCTAAAGCCGCAGCGCGCTGGACGCGCCCTCGCGCCCCGTTTTCAGGGCACAACCTCGGCCTGTTTGCTGCCTGACAGGCCGAAAGCACAGTTGGAAGGAAGGGAAAAGGAAACGTGTACTGCAGACAAAAATAACCCTCTGGTTTTATAACCGCCACTAGCCCTGTCCCGCTTTCTGCCTCCAGCCTAACAGCGACGAGGCTGCGGAGAAATTCAGAAACGATGATGACGATGAGGAGAAAGGAAGCGTTTTTGGATGCTGTCCTGCCCACACTGGCGGGCGCCGTTTGCACCCAAACGCCCCTCCAACGCTTCATCCACCCATCCCAAAGCAGGTGGCTTGAGCATCACACGCTGCCTGTGCCACTCCAGCCCCAGGGGATGGGGACCCAGGGACGGGACGGGGGGGACCCAGACACCGGGGGGGACCCAGGGACGGGGACCGCGGCTCAGCAGCACCCTACCACGGCGGACGGGAGAGGCGAGGAGAAAAACGGGCTCGCGCACAGTTTTTCCTGAAGTCTCCGTCCCCGTACCGAAACCCGTAGGCCGCCAGGTTCAGACTGTCACTTTAAAGAAAAGTAAAGCGGTAAACGCCTTCCACGCGCAGCACCATCAGACACAATTAAGCACGGGGTAAAGCATACGTCGTGCTGGGCATGTCACTCAGCTTTACAGTCAAACTCATCGGCGCTTATCAAAACACCGCTGAAGAAAGAAAGAGGCAGCCACAGCTCGCGACGTCACCCCGCCGCCGCCGTCTCTGAAGCGGCGCGCTCCACGGCAGCACGGCAAGCCTTCGCCGCTCGCGTTTTCCTCTTTTGGACCGAAACGTTCGTTTCCTGCGGGCGGTGGGCTGGTCGACGCGTTAACCACCGGCGCTGGTGACGGGGCTCCCGGAGAAGCCCCGGACGCAGGGGCAGGACGAGCAACCTCGTAGGAAACCTCGAGTAAGGTCCCGAGCGCCGAGCCCACCGGCGGTGCTGCGCCAGTGCCGCTCCGCAAACGCGCCGGAGGAGGCAGAAATGGTTCGCTGGATTTCGTGGCGTCTGAGCCACCGCAAAAGGGCCACGAACGGTAACGGAAGAAAAACACAAGCCACGTGCCTGACCAGGCACCGCTGTGCCTGCTCTATTTTAACGTCTCAACAGCGCTTGTTTCTCCCGAGAAGCATTAAAAACATGCAAACTGAGTGCGTTAGAAGCAATTTTCAATTTACTGCTCCTCCTCGATACTCGCACGGTAAACACCAGCAGGTATCCGCTCCATCAATAAGGATCACAGGCACCCAGTCGACTGTAAACTACACCGAGCTCCCTGGCTTTGCCATTTTAGACAGAAGAAAGGGGGGGAGGAAAAAACCCAAACAACCACCCCACAACCAGCTTTGAAACTGATGTTTTGTCATGACCCATCACTAAAAAATTAGGCTGCTGTACAGCGTCGGAAGTGGCAAGGCGGGAACGTCGATGGTTTCCGCAAGCGTGCGTTAACGCCCCCTCTCTGCGGCTGTGTAAAGGAGGGTTCTGAAGCGGGTGAGGTTCTCCTCTTCCTCCCCATCCTCCTCCTCCTCTCCCCGCTGCCCAGATCCACCTGGCATCGCGGCTCCGCAGCAGAAGCAACCGTCTCTTTGCTCCAACACCTCCTTCGTGCCGTGTTGGCAAGGCAACAGGCATCATCACGGGGCCGGGGAACTCAGGGGAGAGGGGAGAAGGGGAGGACCATGACGGCGCTCACGTGATGGTGCTTGCGCTACCCAAGCCCCCTCTCGCTTGCCGTTCGTACCTTTCCGGAAAGGTCCGAAGCGGTTCCCGCGGCGCTTACTGGGGCCAAGCTCAGTGGTGAATCTGGTTCTTCCCCCAGTTGCTGTGCCCCTCTGGCCCCCAAGCCAGCTAGCTTTCCACCTCTTACCGCAGTGCTTTCCCCTGCTCGCGGGCTGGCAGCCCTGCAGGGATGCCCTCGGCTCGGCACGGCATAGGCAGGCACGGAGGGCAGCAGGAGGACGGGCTGCCCATCCGCCTCGCTTCCCGCGCTTCTACCCCCAGGGGCCAGGCAAAAGGAGTTTCGGTCAGCATGACTTTGTACCCCCCACCGCCACCCCTCCTCTTGCCCACCCTGCACAGCAGGAAAACCGGCAGCGGATGACACACCCACCTCCCGCCCGCTGAACTGCCCCCAGGAAGGAGGGGGCACGGCTTCACGCCTGGGGCAGGCTACGAGTACAGCCGGGGTCTTGGAAACGGGCGCCCGCTCCTAGCGCCAGCCCTCCGGCTCGCCTCGGTTTAAAACTGCGCGCAAACGCCGAGAGCGCGCTCCGCAGGGCGGGGGGGAATAAAATAATAATAATAAAAAAGAATCTATCTTCTTAACGGCTTGAATTTAAAATGCATGTGTATGCGGCGCTCCTATCTGTCTGCTATTCTGAGTTTCTCCTTTGGCCTTACGATAAAAGAATGCAGAAAATTATAACCAACCTGCCCCCCAGCCCGGAAAAGGGAATTAATTACCACGAGCACAGTGTCAGCGCTATTCCAATAAACCGAAGCAATCCATTCAAGCTCTGAAAAGCAAGGAAAACATCCCGGAGGCTCGGTACCTTGCTAGCTGTTCACATCGTGTACCGACGTGGATTACTGCGGAACAGCGGTGCCCGGGACCGTGACGAAGCGAATGTTATCCCTGCCCTCATTAGAACGAAGGAAAGCCTCTCCTTCCCCGCAGGCAGCACCAACGTGGTCGCCAGGATTACACCGCCACTCCCCGGTCACCTGCGTCCCAGCACCGGCCGGCTCCTCAACTGGGGCTCGTGCCGGTGTCCGGCCGTCCCCCTCCCTGCCAGGCTCCTAGCAGTCGTGCCAAGGAAGCGAGCCGATGCGGTCGTCACGTAAGGGGCTTCCCTGCTCTTTCCTTGTAGGCACAGCAGCCCTTGGATTGCAAAACCGCATCCCCTGGCAGCTCATCCCCGCGCTCCTGTCGTCGAGGCTTTCTGCTGACACGGCACGAGACCTTTTCCAGCTGAAAACCCACTAGGCTTTGGCTTAGCGGTTCCTGAGAGAGCAATTTAAATTACACGCGTTCTTCGCCATTCTTTGCTCAGACCCCAACGGCTCGAAGAGATCCGCCTGTTGGTGCACGGAGCCGGGAGGCTGGCCACCTCAGGGGCCGAGCGCTGGAAAACAAGGCTTGCTTTTCAAGGTGTGCCCTACAGTACCAGCTCGGCAGCAGGGCTGCAGAAGTTTACCTTTCCAGCAGCTGACTGTTTTATTCGGGAGCTGCGCGTGCTATCCGAGAGCAAAAGAGAAATTCCCCGCTCGCCACCCCCTCCCCAGATCACTCGTGCTAAAAACGCGTTATAAAAAGCCCTCTAACCTGCCGGGTAAGGTCTGTCAGAAACACCCTGCCTTAAGGACGCAGAAACCCCGACCTTCCGATGCCGCTGCTCTCAATGGGCCGTGCGAGGCACCGCGCTTTGGAGCCACAAACGTGACGTACAACTCGTCGCGGGCGTTTCTTTTAGCGGGTCGCCAAAATTATGGCCTGGCTCAACCCGGCTTTGAAACGTGGTTTGTCGCCTTTGAAACGGCTTCTGCCGAGACGCCGCTCGGGCGGCTTCCGTAACGAAGGGGCTTCTGTTCAGGGGCGGGTTGGCTTTTTAACCGTGCCGGGGCTGCGTATCTCTGACGCGCTCTCGGGAAGGCAGGCTAGCTGCTAGCTGGAGGAGTCACACCGGTTTGCGGGTCCGAGACACCACCGCACCCTCGCAAGGCGCTGACGAGGTTCCGCCCCCAACGC
This sequence comes from Psophia crepitans, assembly GCA_013399095.1. Taxonomy (NCBI): domain Eukaryota; kingdom Metazoa; phylum Chordata; class Aves; order Gruiformes; family Psophiidae; genus Psophia; species Psophia crepitans. The sequence continues at coordinate 160,566 of VWZZ01000314.1, forward strand.
GACGCTAATAACTCCCTTGGCCGCGAGCCGCGTCGTCCTCCCCGCGCCAAGCGCAAGGTGCGAGCGTAACGCCTCTCGGCAGCTCGCCTCCTCGGGTGGCCGCTTGGAACCCGCTACCGCGGGCTAACCGTGCTGCCGACGGAATTCATTAAGCTCAGCTGGTGAGAAAAGACACTCCGGCTCTGCGGGAAAACACCCGGCCGTAGGCCAAGCGGCGAAGACGAGCGAGCAAGGCTGCTTCAGCCAGGAAAGCCCCGTTTTCCCCCCGTGGGTGCTTAACCAGGGGGCAGCTCATCCTCCCGCCACCGCCCCGGAGGCGGAGATGCAAACGGCGCGCGCCTCTCTCCCGTCGGGGCCAAACCGTCCCTTACCTGCTGCCCGGAGACAGCCACGAGCGGCCTTTGCCGCGTGATGAGTGGCCTTTTACTTCGGGCTGCGTTACGAGAACGGAACAAACCCTCGTGAATCATTTTACGGGTACGGTGTTTTGTATAATTTCCTAAAAAACCCAGCCACCAAACCCAATCAAACTAAAACCAAAACCCAACCCACCGAATTACATTCCTCCCGTTCGCAAACGCTGCTGCACGAAGCGAAGGGTTTTGAGAGCAAGACGGTTACACGGAGGTAGCGCGGGGGACCGCGGATAACGAGTCACGTCCAGTTCTATTTCAATACGCCCAACGAAACAACAGCGCAATCAAACGGCGGTGGGCAATTAGGAGGGAAGGCCATCCGGCTGCCGCACTCTCCACCTCCACCCGAAAGGCGCAATAACAAATCGAACTCGTCGCTGCCTCCACCAGCAGCCAGGCGACAGAGCCCACGACCGGGGCGTTTGCAAGCGCCAGTTTGCAGGACGGGAGAGGCTGACGTCCCTTCCCCCTGCCCCCCCCTCCCCAAGCTCAGAACGGACCTGGCGACGGTTACGGGCAGAAGGGATTCTTACACGAGCTTGCCGCCTCGCTCGGTACCTGCCGAACCCCCAACGCGCCCGTTCGGAAGGAGCGAGCTTTAAGCCCTGCAGCACCGTATGAGCCCCAGGTCTTCAACAGGTACACGTAACGGGGGCGCTCGCTTCCAAAACCTACGTGTTAATACGTTTTCTCATCTAGAAGCGTCCTCGTTTTGCGATGACGAGACCCACTCATCAAGCAAACGACTCGCAGTGCTTTTCTGGCCTGGGGGTGGGTTTGGGGGCAGAAAAAAAAAAGATGACAAGCGCTCAGCCGTGCCTCGCCACCATCGCCAAGAATCATTAACGGCGAAACCCAGAAAGAGCCGCAGCTTCTCAGCCGCTTTTCCCATGCCAACCCCCCCGGCTGGAGCTTGGACGCGGCACCAGAGCTAGAGGGAACGTTCCAAACGGCGGTCCCAATTAACGAGCCCGCGCCTACTCACGTGAGCTTTCACTGAAAAGTTTCCCTTTTGTCTTCCCGCCGCCCCTTCCCAAAGCGAGGGCTCGTTACTGATGGAGACCGCTTGGGTAATTGGTTGGGAACGCGGCTCTCGGCACAATACCCCGGAGAGGCTGCTTTGTGAGGTCTCCTAACGCTACCGAAGAACGCGATGAAAACCCCAAACCCAGATGTCTGGCTCAAACCCAGGGAACTCGGCCGCCGGCCCAACGCGACTGCTTTCCATTGCGCCGACACCGTGCCGCAGCGCTGCCAAAGCGTCGCGCTCACCCGACCCTGACCAACGAGCGCCGTGAGAGCAAGGGCAGCACGACGTCGCCGCCAGCGCTCTCTCTGTGCCGAGCATGGGCCGGGCCGTCCGGCTTCCAGCAACAGCCTTTCCACCGGCACCGAACCGCGGTTGCGACGGCCCCTTCCGTCCGCAGAGAACAAGCGGTCGGAACAGCTTACAGCAGGACGGGGCCGGCTGACAGCCCGCTGAACTGCAAGAGAAGGGACAGCCGAGGGCGAGGAGAGGAGAGCACCCCAGAAAAGGGGCTGGAAGGAACATGCTCCGGCCTGACCCTTCCAGGGTGGCCGCACGCTACGGCCAGCAGAACGTGCCGCGTAGGGAAGGCTGCTACAGCAGTTTAAACACGAAGGGGGTCTACGGTGCCACAAGCAGCCCAGGAACGTGAAGCGAACGGAGCAGGAGCCTCTGAGCGAGGCTGCCAAGCTCGCGAAGCACAGCCCTCCGTCAAATCCGCGAGCCAGGTGGTGCCGGGGCGCTGCTTCGGCACGTCCTCGGGACGCAGGGATGCCCCAGTGCACCTGAAGGAAACGGAACCGCTGTCCGCCGCCAACTGGAACAGAACCGCTGTCGTTTTTCTTAGCCTAGTGCATCCCTTGTCGGCACTGGTCGAAGGCTTAAGTAAGCCGAAATGAACCTAGGCGAAACGTGCCAAGGCGCTGCGGGCACGGCCTGCCACCGGCAAACCAGCACAGGCTCCGCAGCCCACCTCTCGCCGGCCTCGAAACGCACTCCCCCGGCGACACGGGAGGTAAAAGAGCGTCTCCCACGTCAGGGCGCAAAGCCGACCTCCCTTGCAGCCTTGCCTGCCGCCCCGCCGGGCGGGAGCACTTCGAGCCTGGTAAGGAAACGGAAAACAGATACAGGAGGTACGAAAAAGTCCTTCGGCCGAGGCTCTAGACCACAGGGAACGTACCTTTCCCTTCCCGCAGAATAAACCTGCCTTCTCCTCGTTCGCCAGCCAGGACGCCGCCAACGCACCCCCTACCTTCCCCAGAGGGGGTTACAGGAAGGAGCGCTTCTCGGGAAGCGACAGCCACGGCGTTTCAAAGATTTGTCTTCCTATGAGAAAGAAATTTCGGATTGGGCTGCTAAAAGCATCAGCCTGCTTATCAATCTAAGAGCAGCATCTTTAAAGGTCAGAAGAGAGGGGAAAAAAAAAGAAAAATAAAAATCAGAGACTCGTTTTAATTCCTTGCAAACAGGAGCTCGTTTTTCAGAAATCCACCCCGCGGTGCTCAGCACTGTGACCTTTCACTTACAAAGAGAAGAGCGGATTTCTGTCTCTGGCGCGCTAACCTCCCTTCTTCGCCAGAAATTAAAGCAGAGTCTTGATAGCATCCTAACGGGCTTTTCCAGCAGCCCCCCTACAGGCGCCGCGAGCTGTTTGACTTCTGGAACGGCCGAGGGTGGGCGACACCACGCGATCGTGGGCAGAGGGGAAAAAAACCCAAACCCACAAAACCCCCCAACCTTTGGTGAGAAAACGCAGACGCGCAAAGTTTGCGGGCAAAATCCCCCGACTGTTAACCGCCCAGAGGTAAGGGATGAACGGGAAGGAGCTCTAGCATCAACGCGTGCTTCTCTGCGTGCAGCCATGGATGTCCTGGACGCCCGTCCGATCGTCATCTCCCACTCATTCCCGAGTCATCTTCTCCAGGCTGAACAGCCCCAGCTCCCTCAGCCTTTCCTCATCTGGAAGATGTTCAAGTCCCTTGATTATCCCGGCAGCCCTCCGCTGGCCTCTCTCCAGTATGCATGAAGGTGACTCAAGGCAAGGAAACTCGACAGCGAGGGCGAGACCTGCCCTCTTGCAACCTTTCGACATCTACAAGAAGAGCCAAATCAGAAGGGGAGTCGAGCCGGAGAAGACGTGGAGCTGAGCACAACGGGGAGGAGGACAAGGGCTGCCTGCGGAGCCCTCGGGGGAGATGGCTGCACGCCTTCTCCCTCCATCCCAGTCCATCTGAGCCGCTCCAGGCTGGACAACCCAAACCAGAAACAGGACAAAAAGCCAGAGCCGCTTCTGGGGTGGGGGTGCCAGCCCCTGTTCCCACCCGAGGAGGCGAAGGCACTGAGCTATCGCCTCCCACGGTACGGTACGGTACTCCCACAGCCGGGCTCAACGTGACTTGCCTGGAAAGCCACGTCTTTGACAGAATCGTCACGGTTTTGGCAGCCAAAAAAAAAGCTGGCAATGCGTGTCTAGGTTGATCTTACGCCGCTGCGCTTACTCATAACGATCTTTATCAGCCGCCTGATCTTTGCCCACTCGTTTGCACGGCTTCGCCTCTTTCACAGGAGCAGCACACGCGGCATGTACCGCTGCACCTGGCAATTCTCTTTTCTTCTAGCTGAAGGCGTCCAAAACGTCAGCGCGGGGGATTCCACCCGCACCCCCTGCCGCCCAACTTCAGTTTGGGCAGAAGGCGCTCACCCACCCGCACCCCGCCTCGCCGTTTCTCCCGCGCCGGGCGTCGAGTCGAAAAGGAGCTCACGCTGCCCCAGCAGAGACGCCCAGAGACACGACTTCTGCCTGGCCGCCCGCGAGCCGACGCGGAGCCCTCCTGCCGGGTAATCCTCCAGGAGGGGGGGCGCACGTGCGATAGCGTAAACCCGAGTCGGAGGAACTCGAGGCTTGCGCGAGCCAGCTGCCCGCCCTTCTGCCGGGCCCCTGCTACGAAAACGCAAGCGCGGTGGGAACGAGAGGGGTAAGGTCACCGGCTCCCACAAAATTCTTCCCCGAGAAATCCGGAGTTGCAAGGAACGAGAGAGCTCCTGCGGGTGTCCCGCCCCTGCCCTCCAGCCGAGCTCCCTCGGGCGTCCATCAAGGGACGCGATACCCGTGAGCAGCGGGGAGGAGCAGAGCCAAGGCGGCACGGACGGGCGCACACACACCTGCGACCAGCGGCATCCGACTGAATTAGTTCATTAAAATTAATTAAAAGGCAGGCCGGCAGTCAAACGTTCAGTTCCGCGGCAAGGAATGAGGTGCTACGACAGGATCGCTCCGATGCCTTGACAGGGAGAGGCCCCAAGCTCCGGGGCAGGAGATACGGAACCGGCAGCGGAAGCAGCCGCGGGGAAAGAGCGCTGACGGGCAGGCTGCGTCCCTCCTGCCCTGCCGGCAAGCGGAGCCTGGACAAACACCCTGTAATCCTCCTACCGCCAAGCACAGGGAAGTAGTAGCAGCCTTCCCTCGTTTTTCCTCGCAGGGGAGGGCGGTGAGTGAGCTCTGCTGAGCTATCAGGACCAACACCGCCGGAGTGGCGGCGAGCGATGGGGATGAAAGCCCAAGGCAGCGCGTGGGGGGGCTGTGGGAGGGGAACAGCTCGTGCTCGCATCAAGTTTTGCGAGCTCCCGGGAGGGAGATCTGGCAGATGACTCCGTCTCTCTGCACCCCCGGAGAGTCGAAGACAAGCCCGAGGCTTGGCTCCGAGGAGAGCATCCAGCGGAACGGCCAGCTCAGCCGAGACGGACCGGCAACGTCATCCCTCCTGACTCAGCGAGCGGCCTCCTCTCGGGAGCCTGCTCCTCTCCATCTGTTCTCCCGAACTCCCCGGCCTCCCTCGCATCGCCTGAAGTCTCCCCTTTTCTAGAGGAGCCCGATGTTACCTGAACGCTGGCAGGTCAGGCTGCACCGGCGCCCGTGGCTCGCGCTGGCAAGGGCTCAGCTCTCGGCTCGTTTCTTCGCAGGCTGAACTCAAAAGGTGCCCGTCTTCACGCCGGCAAAAGGAGGAGTTTCCAGTGGCGGAGCAGAAAGCTCAGCGCTCCGGCACAACAGCCTGTCTCCTGGGGGAGGAAGCCTTTCAGACCAGACCCTTTGATAGACCCTCCCCGGCTGCGGTCCAGGACGAGCCAAGACACGTCTTCACTGCTCTATGAAGGACAGCACCGGGTTTGTAGCGAGAGAAAAACTCCGAAAATAAGTTTCCACGGGAAGCCGTACCGGGCCCTTGAGCAGAAGGCCTCCATAGCCACAGGCCGCCTCCGCTCGAAGCGAACGCGGCACGGGCGGCGGAAGCCACAGCCCCTGCCCTCGCTAACCTCTGAGTTACGGCGGTGGAGGACATGTGGCAAAGCCAGAGCGCGGCGAGGAAAGGCGATGCCGGCTGGGAATCGGAGGGGAGCCGGTGCTGTCACTCCCACGGGTTTCCCCTGGACATTTTTTATTCCCCCCACTCCCGTGCTACACCAAGGGCAGTGCCCAAGGCCAGGTTGGATGGGGCTTTGGGCAGCCTGGGCTGGGGGGGGGTGTCCCTGCCCATGGTGGGACTAGATGGACTTCGAGGTCCCTTCCAACCCAAACCAGTCTGTGATTCTATGAATATATTTTTGTTTTTTTCTCTCACGCGACACCAGAAACGCTCGAAACCTCACGCGGGAATATTTTAGGCTTTCCTCTCCTCCGGCTGCTCCTTCGGTTCACAGGCTGGAAGAGGAAACAGCTGCCGGTTTTAGACGGGAGGCCAGCAGCGGAGACAGCAAATAAACGCAGCTTGCTGCTGCCGAGCGGTGGGCCGAACGCTGCGGCGAATGGGGAGGTGGCGGATCCCTCCTCGGATCTCCCCCGCAGGCAGAGAAGAGGGTGTGTGCGAGAAGAAGTCACCAGGTTTGGGCACTCCTCTCCCCTTCGGAAGCCGAAAACCGGATTCCGGGGTAAGAAAACCAGAACAAGGGCATCCCTGGGCCGGGGGAGCACACCCACACAACACCCAGCCTCCCCTTTCCCCCCCGGCTTCTGGGCGCATCGGGCAGGCTTTCCTAAGGGACACGGCGCATTCACGCCTCCTCCGCTTCCTACAGGAGGCCGACCGAACCGGCAGGACATTACGCGCAAATTGTCTGGTTCGATTAATAAATGGCGGGCTCGCTTCGGAGCGCCGGGCGCGCGCAACGCGCTCGTTTGTGATCCGAGGCTCCGATTTAAAGGAGGAAGAAAGGATCCCGGCCTGCCTGGAGATAAACTTAAGTAAATAGTGTTTGCCATCAACTCCAAATGAAGAATGACAGTTAAATTTTATAATCATCTTCACAGCTCCAGGACTTACTTTCTATTTTCTCGGGCTCGTGACCCAGGGGTTGTCATAGCAACGAGGAAATCCTGCCTTATCAGCCTCTTACATTTACATTCCTTACGGCTGCCTCCCTTTATGAATTAAATCCATCACGGCCTTCTATTCTCCAAATAAGAAGTTCTTAGGATTATCTCGCAGAAACAAGGATCAAACGCTTTGATTGAAACACTATGCAAAAGCTAATTCACTGGCGGTTTTCTTTAAGGGAAGATTGACTGCGCTACACATACGCGTGGCTCCCGTCCAAGTTCGCAGTTGGCAGCCTCTCGCGGGGGGGCGGGGAAGGAGAAAAAATAATAATTAAAAAAAAAAAAAGTTGGGGGAGCAAACGGGGATTTTGCGGGGACGCCCGCGTGGGTCGAAAACGTTTCCGCACCTGGACAGCGGGGAGAGCATCCCCGGACAGAGAGCATCCCCAGACGGAGAGCATCCCCGGACAGAGAGCATCCCCGGGGCACCAGCGGTCAGCGCAACTTCACGCGCAATTAGGGTGCGGCCGCCGTGACCCAGAGATCCTCCCGTCCATGCTCGGGGCTACTGCGGGACGGAGCACGCACACGGCAAGCGCGCCGACCTCGGCAATTCACAGGTGGGAACGCAGATTCGGCGGCCCAGCGCCCCCGACTCGCTCGTCCATGGCAAGACCGTTTGATTGCTTCATAATGCCATCCCCCGGCGTTCCGCGGGCCCGGAGCCAGAGCGCAGTGAAGTATCCGGACAGAACAGCGAGGATGCTCATCTCTGTCCTGAACAACCCAGCGCTACAATAAACTTTAAATCCCAGAACGTCTTCTGCAGGAGCCTTTTCATTAACAGGACTCCTTAGAAACCGTAATGAATTTCATGAAGGCAGCTCTACGGTTCCGGACCCACAGGCATCGAGAGTTTAATTTAGTTAATGTACTTTTTATTCATTATTGGTCCTCCACCAGAAGCTGATCACCAACTTGTAGAGTGCATCGCTTAATTATCCATGCTGCGCTTCTTAAAAAGGAGAACTCCTTTAAGTTGTCCATCAATGTGGTGCGGCGGGCAGCGGCCACCATCGATTGGCGCGGAGAGAGCCACGCAGCTGGAACGCCAAAGATGCCAGAGCGGCACCGCACTGCTGCGCTCAAAGGCCCTGCGGAGCATGCACCAAGCAAAACCATCAGAAGCTCACACCTCGCAGGCTTAAAATCCTTTCTGGTGCCCTGTGACACACCACCTCCTGCCTGGGCAGGTGGCGAGTAGCCTCCAGAGCTCTTCCCGCATGCGCCACCGGTTCGGTGCCAGACGGCTCCTGAACGTCTCGCCCGGGCAGCTTTACGGCAGCAGTACGTACGTTCTGAGCTTTGCTCTCTTCCCTCCGCATGGCTACCGCCAGGAGGAACGGCCATCTCCCAGCTGAGATTCACAACGGCACGAGTTTGCGCCGGTATGGCCTCGACAGCCGGCAACGCTCAACAGACGCAAGTTATGGTTCCACTGAAGTAAGGGAGCGCAGCTGAAAGCCGCGTGTGCAAGGAGAAAGAGCCCTAGGAAGCTCCGACATGGGAACAGGCTGCCCAGGGAGGTGGTGGAGTCACCGTCCCTGGAGGCCTTCACAAAGCGTGTAGCCGTGGCACTGCGGGGCACGGTCTAGTAGCCATGGTGGTGTTGGGTTGGCAGTTGGACTTGATGATCCCGGAGGCCTTTTCCAACCTTAAAGGTTCTACGAGTCTACGATTCTGTGACGTCCCAGGGCCCACCTCGGACGCCGCTGCTGAAACATTCAAAATCGGCGGATCAATAATTCATCGTATAACACGATAAAAGGTAATCCACTGTTTGCAGCCAAAGCTTAAACAAACTGCGCCGCAGTCACAGTGCTGCGAGCGCGGTACCTTACCGATTTCAAGCTACTCGGTGCGACGGCGGAAGGACGCGGACGGGAGGGAAGAGGAACGCAGCCCCGCTCCCCAACGCCCCGCTCCCCGCTGGAACGGAAACTCTTTCCGCAGCCCCCTCGCAAAGCGACGCCGACGCAGTGTCAGGAAAAGGGAAGTCGATAGTCTCACTTCCCTCTTCAGCCTTTCGGCCGACACAAAGCTAACGGGAAGGACGGCGGCACGTCGCCACCCGTGCCCTCCCAAACACGCTCCTGCCGTGAGCAGCCCAACATTTATCCTCCCCCCCCCACGCTTGGGACTCGGGTGAAAATTTGCTCTGGGCAAAGAAACGCCTGAAGCGCACGAGCGCGACCCTCCCAGCGCGCCAAAACCAGCGGAAGCTCGTTGAGCGCCCTGACCCCTTTTTGGGGCGAGACCCGGGGGTTTTCAGCACCGACTGAATGCTTTTGAGCTTCTGCAGCCCAGGCGGAGCACGAACAGGGAAAGCTGATGTCCAGGGGACGGGATCGGCTTTTCTGCCATTTCTGGATCGTCTGCCAATGGTGTGCATCAGAGTGGGCAACCAGACGCCGAAGGCAGGCTGATCTTCCTCGGACTCCACACCGGCCTGGAGTCATTTAGGAGAGCTTAGAGAGATAAGTATCTAAATAGAAAAACGTATCCGCGTTCACAAACACCTCACAGGACGAGCCTCACCGACTGCGAGCGGCACGGCCAAGGGGAAACGGAGCATCCCCGCCGCCGCCTCCTCCTCCGACACCCACCAGCACCATGGGTTCTTTTGCGAAGCTGGTAGCCACAATAGCGGCTTGTTCCTCGCACAAAAGGCCACAACAGCGCACAAGAAACCCTGCTGACACTTCAAAGGCACGGATCCAAGGTCAGCCAGGCTCAGAGCCAAGGCTCCAGCAATAAACCATCAGATCTGTTCCGAAGTCGGGAAACTAGAAGATCTTTTAATTGTAGAGCTCTCCAAGCCTTTCGTACGCACTTAGCATTCATCTGGCAATGCCAGCCTTCTTCGGACCCTCGGCAGAGCGCGGAGGACGGGGGAGACCACCTGCAGAAAGGCGGAACGCTTCCCCTCCCACCTCCTCCCCCGACGCTTAACCGCGTGGATAATCGAGATTCGGAGGGAAAAGCCACAAAACGGCTGTGCCGAGGCCGGCCATCGTCACGGCAGCCCGCCTGAAGCTCCTACCAGCCTGCCCGTGCCTTCACGCCCGGCCCTGGGCATCAAAACGGCACCTGGAGACCCGCTGTAGGACCAGAATAGCTGCTGTGGGAGAGCCTTTGCTCGTCGATCGAGTGAGAAAGTTCATTAAGCGATAAAAATTCTGACCGCGCTACCGGGATGTAAATTGCATTCATACCCAGAGCTGACATCTCGAACAGTTTAATTTAGGTACAGCTCTTAGCGGCGCTGGGTGTCTGCAAGAGAAACAGATGCCTTGAATCATTTCGAAGCATGCTCCTGTCAGAAATGTCCTTTCTGACACCAAAATCAATTTCCTTCTCCTTTACTAGCTACTTTCCCCAAAACCGAATGGGAAACGCTGCCTCTCCATCGTACCCTTTGCGAGGGGTACGGAACGCCCCTCTAAGCTTCGAGGAACAAAAAGCGCTGCTGTGACAGAGCGACCGCGGAGCGAAGGAATCGGGCAAAGCACTGCGTTTCCTCCTAGGCTGCAGGCAAACACGACGCAGAATCCTTACGGTTGGGAAAGACCTCAAGGAACATCGAGTCCAACCGTCAAGCCAACACCACCACGCCTAGCAAACCGTGTCCCAAAACCAAAGCACACCCCGCAGTCAGGCTTTTAACTGGCGCCGGCAGCCTCCACCCCATGCTTTATGATGCTCCGTTAGTTTACTTCTTACCCCTGGACACACAAAAAATATTTTCCAGCCTCCTCAGCTACAAATGTACCTTCACGGTCAACAGTTGTGCGTACGCTAAGGCCTGCAAATAGGTCAACGTTTTCTAATTTCCGTTGCCTTTCAGCTATCCAAAGGAGACACCCGCAGTGCTCTGCGTTCCCAAGGGAAGACACGGTGTCGAAAAGCAAAGCCAAGCTCCAAAACTACAGCCCAAAGCAGCTCAGGCTCCTGAAAAAAGGGCTCCAGACAGAGGTTCACAACCAAGCAACGCGTCGGCTGGCTAAGGGCATCTGCACATCGAAGCGACGTGGCCGGGGAAAAGAAACAGGCCTTCAGCAGCGTTCGCCATCACGTTTGCAGGTTATTTTCCCTCGTCTGACCAGCTCCCGTCGGGCAGGACCTGGCTAACGACGGCACTTCATCGCGAGCAGCGGCGCGTATTTGCATCCGTCCCGCATGCGTGATGGCCGTGTCGGCGAGTCCCCAACCGTCCCATCCCCACCGCCCAGTGCGAAGCCACGGGACGGAGCGCCCTGCAGTCATCGTTCACCAAGTACTTTCATTAAGAAACCTGCCCTTAATTACAGTGGTAATTGCAAAATTATTCCGTAGCAGCAATTACTCTTCTCAGCCCCATCCAGGCTGTTTAAGCAGGACATTGTCTCCGAGAGCGGCGCAAAGCCAACTCACCCACAACCAAGAAGCAGCTCTAATTGTGCTGCACGGAGGGACCCGACCCCAAGGCGGGACACCGCGTCCCGCCTGGGGCGACCGCCCCGTGTCGAGGGCAAACGAGGAAAGGGCTCATTAAACCAGCGGGAAGGTCGGGCAGGGACAAAGGCCCTTCCAATCCCAAAGTTTCGAGCTGTCTCACGGAAGCGCTGATTTCCAAAGTTCATCATTTCAACCACGACCCCGGCCCTCCTCCTATCAGCACGAGAATGAGACAAACGGGTGATTTTCTCCCCAAAAAGACTACCGGCCCGCTAACAACTCCTCGCAGATCCTCTGCCTAATGACTTTTACAAGGGCAGGGAGGGCCAGGCCAAGGGGGATGGCCTGAAGCTGCAGGAGGGGAGCTGGAGCTGAGCTGGGAGGCAGCAATCCTTCCCTGGGAGGGTGCTGAGGCCCTGGCACAGGGTGCCCCGAGAAGCTGTGGCTGCCCCTGGCTCCCTGGCAGTGCCCAAGGCCAGGCTGGATGGGGCTTTGGGCACCCTGGGCTGGGGGGGGGGTGTCCCTGCCCACGGCAGGGGGGTGGAACCAGATGATCTTTGAGGTCCTCCTCTGGATGTAAAGACGCATGTGGGGAGAATTGGCACAGAAAACATCACCCAAGGCGGCAGCTTCTCCACCCTCACCTGAGCGCCCCGGCTGAGCCGGACTGCAAACGTCGGCCGCGCCCGAGCTTTGTGAAATGCCGTGGGACGCGGAGAGGTTGGTGGCACCGCCGGTACCTAGCTGCAGGCACACAAGGACTGCGAGCATCTTGAATCACAACACGCTTACGACCGCAGCGGCGTTGCCGCGCTTCTCAGTCAAACCAGAGACACTCAATAATCACCCAGAAAAGCGCCATCTGTTACGCCTTATTGCTTAATTAAACTAAAATACAGAACTCCTTAATTCTCACAGCTCATAAAGATAAAGGTCAGCGCGCAGCTTTACTGTCAGGTATCCCGTATGTCAAACGCGGGGGCTGGAACGTCTTTCGCCCGGACATCGCTCAAACACCGCGCCGTCCGCCCTGCATGCAAAAACAGAATTCTGGCAGCACGACACCGGATCGACGCCGGGGCTTTTGGGCTGGTGGCCGGAGCGAGCGGGCTGCGGCGGGTACCCCCTCCTGCCGGCCATGCCCTGCTGATTTTCTGCACGAGAAGAGATTTCTAGCGCTTCGGCTCCCTCGCTGGCCCCTGCCCCGCCCGTCCGTGGGCGACAGACCCCGTCCCTCCTTCTTTCCCTGTGCCGCTCGCCTCCCGGCTGCTCCAGCCGGAGCGCGCTCCGCTCTCCCCCGAGGAGCTGCTATTTCCCAAAACCTCCCTGCATCGCTGCTGTTCTCCTCGGAAAGATCTGCTTTGTCTTTCAACCATGAACCCCAGCGGAAGCCTCGCTAATGCCAACCAAAATTCAATTACTGGCTTGTCAGCTTCTGCACCTTTCCTTTTCGCGGCCTGGGTTACGAGAGAAGGTGAATTAAAACCTGTCTAACGGGTAAGGAGTCTTCAGGCGGCCACGGCACCTTTCAGCAGCGCGTCCGAGCGCTTTACGTGGCACGGAGACAGATGAGATGCTTTACCGAGCTTCTCTGAAAGACGAGGACTAACGGACGGATTGTCTGGTTATGGGCTTGGGGTTTTTTTCTTTTTTCTTTCTTTTCTTTTCTTGCTTTCTGCCTCCTGTAGGTGGAGGCAAACTCCTTGCCGAAAAGAGGAGGACCAACGCGAAGCAAGAGCTGAAAGGTGCCAGCAGCAGCTGGGAGAGACGCGCCGGAGCATCCCTCTGGCACCGGTGACTCCTGCAGCCGCGCATCCTCACCGGTGCCACCCGCAGCCTCGCCGAAGCAATTCACCCGCACCGCGCTGCTCGCAGCGTGGGAGCTCGCTGCAGACCCCGGCAGGGCAGCTACTCCCCCTCCACCCGCCCTCAAAGCGGTCGTCGCAAAAAGACCTGAAATGCCATTTTTTTGCCTCGCAAGCCCGTGGGGCATCGCGGCGTCCACAGCATCAGAGTAGCGGCACTTGGGGGCACGGACCGACACGTAACAGCGGCCAGGGCTCGGCCGGCTGCATGGCTATTGCCAAATCCCTGGTACCCGAGGCTGCTGCTTCCTCCCCCCCCCACTCCGGAACTATTAAGCTGGCTGTCAGCTCGAATACAACAGCGCTCTAAGGAGCCAGCTGCCTGGCCTTGCCCCTCTCCTCCACGCAGGCTTTAAAATTTAAAGCTCCAGCCAGCTCAACATGAAGAGACAAGCAAGAACATCACGCTGCTCTCCATGTCAGTGCAGTGCTTTATATCTTCATTAATATTTCAGTTTCTCCCATCTCCTCCTCCTCCTCCTCCTCCAACTGTCCTCGGTTTATTTATATCTCCAGGATGCCACTCGGAGCACGTCTTCAGAGTTCTTGCTGGCTTGGAGCAGGGATGCTCCCCGTCACGGGACGGCACGCGCTCAAGGAGGAAGCGAGCCCTCGGCTTCTGCCTGGGGCGCGCTGCACCAATTGCTCCTCAGGCCGTTAAGAGGGGTTGCACGGAGCAGCACAGGACCTGGGCTGGCCTGCGCATTCTTCAGCCTCGGCCGCCCCGGACCGTGCTGCTGGGCGAAATCCGCCGGTGCCTCCACAGATGCTTTCATGGTGCCGACAAATCCCAGGGGCGTTCAAGGTGCGGGAGCAGGAACGCGCTGCTGGCCGAGCGTAGGTCTCCCCCCAGTAAACCCAGCAGAGAGGGGGGGGACACGACACTGACTCGCTCCCACCCGCCGAGGTTCAGGGCACGTCGGAAGCCGAGGCTTCCGAGCCCCCTCCTCTCTGCCGGCGCTTTTCTGACTTGATTACGAAGAAAATTCAATTATACAAATATTTCACTAAATAACTTTTTAAGCCTATTAATATTAACATCAATTCCGCCTCTTATGTGCCCGGCATTTAAAAGTCCGTTTTAAAACCTCAAACTAATTTGAGATTTGCATCTGGAATGCAAACGAGCAACGCAAGGCTCCCCGCCCGCCTGCTTTGCCTGGCACCCAGCCCTGCCCGGTTAGTCTTAGATGTCACTTGGTGGCACTTAAGGAAGATGAATATTAAAAGCATGCTCTCGCCTGCAAATGCTTTTCAGCTTTCTGGCCACTGAATTTGTTCAAAGCCGCAATTATACTGAACAAACAGTCCCTAGAAGACCAAAGGATTCCAATCCACTTGCACGTCACCGTGTAACTAGCACGCCGATACGGTTTCAAATTAAGATTCAGGCTCCTCTACCGAGGAGAAGAAACGGCGCTTCGCACGGCCGGCAGACGCGCTTGCTTTTCTGCGCGTAGGAGATAGAACCTTTAAGGGACGCACCGAGAGGCGCGTGCTACCTGGCTGCCGCGAGATAGCCTTCCCCTGTTCGTCCTCCTCCTCTACCCGACCGCCTCAGATCTGCAGGCGTTTGTTTTGTTTATTCTAAGGGCCGCTCCTCCTGCAACCGCCTCACCAGACAGGCAGCTTGGTTTGGTGACAGTAACCATCCAGGAGCACAGGGAATAAAATGAAAAAATAAATGATAATACTAAAAAAAAATCAGCCTTTCTGAAGCAGCCTCCCTCTACTACCCAGAACCTCGTCCGGGGCGGGGGGGGCGGTGTACGGGGGCACCGGCGCCGCGGAACCCACCGAACTACTCCCGAGACCTCGGCCCCGTCGCGCTGCATTTCAGCCTCGGAGCCTCTTCCTCTGCAGCTCGGGAAACCAGGCGCAGCTCCGGCGCTCAGGCTCCTTCCCCTTTATCTCCCTCCCATGACTCATGAGCTCGTATCAAAATATTTTCTTTATAGCTGGCAAAATCGGAAGCCAAGCGTTCCTTCCCTCTCACGAACGACAGCAGAAGCGCTGTAGCTGCAGGCAGGGAGCCGCAAGCGCCAGCTCCGCGATCCAAGCCGGGCGGCCCTTCCTCACCCATCTTGCACGCTCAAAGGGTCTCGCGACGAGGTGCCTTGAGGGGCGCAGCCCAAATTAACGCCGCGCTAAACCAAGCGTCCTTCCCTTCGGGCCACAAAACGCGTGCATGGGCGAACCTCTCGCGGACCTCGCTGCGGCTCAAAACTGCGTCGTGAGAGCACAAGGGGTAGCACCGCGGCAGAGGCAAAAGATGCTGCCCGAAATGATACCCAACAGCCTCCTGCTGTTTGTTTTTACGTAGCGAGGCGTCCCTTTGAGGCTGGCACGCTGGAAGGCAGGTGACGCCGGGCCCGAGCGAGAGGGAGCATCCCTGCCAGGGAGATCCAGCCGTCCGCTGCGCCCACGGGATCCCGCGGCTTAATTCACAGCTCGTTTACATGGCAAAGAAAGGAAAGAAGGAAAACTTCAAATAAAAAAACCCCAAACAAACCAACCTTTCTCTCTCTCGGATTACTCGCCACTCCCGTTGAAACCCCACAGCTACACGGAACCGCCGCCGGCACAAAGCGCGCCAACCGAGTTTCGCTTTCCGGCACCAACGAGATGAGAAAACAATTCTCTGTCTTCCTGACGGGCGAAACGCCTCGACACCTAACCCCACGTTCCCCGTCTAAAAACGCAGGAATTCAGCGAGGAGCCTATGTACCATCTTCACTTTCCATCCCTCTGCAAGGAGACAAGTGACACCAGCCGTTTGCCACGACCGTCGTGCCGAAGATGAGTAACAACTGAAGGACCCTTCCCTTACCTTACAACCCAGGGCTACCCTGAAAACGGCCGCGTGCGAACGTTCTGCCCTGCTGTAACAGAAGACAACCTCAGTTTGATTCCTCGGCAGCAAAGCTAATGGCGGACCCAAAAACCAGCGCCCGCCCGTCACGTCGGGGAGCCACAGCTACCTTCTGCTCGTGGCTTGGTTTGTTTGACTGGCTGGGGGCCTGCCTCCCCGCAGCCCCAAGGCACCTTCCCTCGCAGGCTGCTCCCGTTTCTCCAAAGCACACTTGGCTCGTCCACGGAAGGTGCTGGCCGCCGCGGCAGCTCGCGTCCGGCCTCGCCCTCGCTTCGCGCCGTAGCGAGGCTGACGGCACGGGCGCACGCGAGTCTGCCGGGCCGCAGGAGGAGAGAACGGGACGGCCAGTCTCGCTCTTCAGCTGCGCATCTTAACCCTAATAATAGAAACGCGCGCGCTTGCCGCCTAAGCAGCGTTTTAAAGCTCAAGAGGGCTTAATTTCGCAGGCGATGGGCGTTATTTAAGCCTGAGATGCCACCGCTTTCTCCTCGTTAGACATGCAAACCAACCGGTGCTGGATGAAAGGCGGCAGAACAATGATCAATCAGGATGCAGCAGCGAGACGGGCCGGGCAGTGGCAACGCAGAGGGGGGGTCTCTTCGGAAGGGACCAGCCAGCTGCCAACGACGGCCCTCGGACGCTGCCCGGGGTGGGACGCAGCACGAGGTGGCCCAGCTCTCGCGCCTCGCCTCAGGACGCTCGGGGTTCCCTCTCTTTTCAGGGGTGCAAGGGCGGGCGTCCCGCTTCTCGCCCACTTTTCTTGACAAAGACTACAACCCGCCGCGGGGCTAAGTTAGCCGGGGCAGGGCTCAGGAGGGGGCCACGGAGGAGCAGTGGAGACCCGTATGCACGGGTACCGCCCGGCAACGCGCTAACCGAGCACCACAATTACTGGTTCGGAAGGTTCCTGGGACGGGTGGCTCACTCCTCTACAGAGACGTGCTGGGGAAAACCAGAAAAATCTCTCTAACGCCTGAGGGAACCGGCGGCCCCAGGGTGGGAAGCGGTTTGCCCGCGGATTCACATCCGGAGAGGACTGAAGACGAGCCCAAGAGTCCCGTCCGCATCTGGCAGCCCTCCGCAACACCCCGCTAGCGCGTGTAGGAACGAGTCCTTAGCTCCTGCGGATAAAAGCCCGGAGCAGACTGTCACCTCCCCACCGGGTGCTCTGCTGTCCCTGCCCGGGCTGCGGCGAGCTGTCGGCACAGCGGCTTTCCCAAGCCGGCACCGGGCTGGCGCTGGGACAGCCGTGCCGCAGTTGCGCCGAGGCTGGTGCCTAATAAAAAATATAAAAAATTAAGGCTTCTTGGCAGCACGGCTTTGCGGAACTTCACATCTGAAGCAGAAACCAAGGGCAAAACTAATCAAAAGGATGCAGACGCTACGCCTGGAACGGGGCGGGGGCCTGGGGGGGGAGGAGGAATAGGGGGGG
>VWZZ01000314.1:183072-195909 GCA_013399095.1 Psophia crepitans
AGGGGTCCCTTCCAACCCCTGCCGGTCTGCCATTGATTCTCTGATCGCGTACCTTACCCCGAAGCAAATACTGCTACCGCTTCACCCCGCACCTCAGACCTACCTTTCCCAAACACTAAAAAAAAGGAAAAGAAAAAAAAAAGGCAAAAAAAAATTTTACAACACTCTTTCCCCTTCCAGAAGAATAATTTTCCGATCAGCTACCCGTAATAAAAACAGTTGTTCTCCTAGGAATTCATCGGCAGGAGAAAACTGCAGGCTTTGCACCTCGGGATAGCATCTTTCAAAGCCGTATCTTTAACGGGGACACGAAGAATAATCGTATCAGAGAGCCAACCAATAAATACCGGAGGAGCAAAGCGCAGACAAAGCGCTTTCTGCAGACTCCGCTAGGACTGCTGCCACAGCCATCGATAACGGGCAAACCGAACGCGGACAACATCAGGCGGGCGAGAGCAGGCAAAACACCTCCCGGCAAACGTTCGATGCGGCGAATGCCGATAACCCGTCGCCATCTGAGCCGAGACTCTGCAGAGAACAGAAACAACTTGCCAACCCGGCGTGTTTACCACGGAAAATTCTTCAGGTTCCACGACTCCATCGTAAACGTGCCGGCGGTAGCTCAATCTCAGATTCTGCTGATGCCCGCAGACTGAGTCGTGCCGGCGCGGCGCGTGCTGTCAGCAGAACCCCTTGACTGAATGCCACGGCACGCGCAAGATGAAGTGCCCGAGAGACGATTCAGCAGGTCTTAAGGAAGGGAGCGATGACCTCAATCCCTAAAATGCCTTCAAAGAGCGAGAAAAAGGGATTCTGGGGGAACCTGCCGCCTCTTGCTTAAGCAGCCAGCCATAGCGCCTAGCCCGCCACGCTCCTGCCGTAAATTATTCGGCACTAAAACCGACCCCTCTCCTTCCCAACAACTGCTCGTGGCGAGAGCTTCCTTCCCCCCGCCCCCCGCAGACGGGTATTTGCTATGCCAAGTATTTATCGTAGAATAAATGGAACGGTTTGGGTGGGAAGGGACCTCGGAGCCCATCCTGGTTCCGACCCCCTGCCACGGGCGGGGACACCCCCCACCAGCCTGGGTTGCCCAACGCGCCGCCCAAGCCGGCCTCGAACATCTCCAGGAATCCGGGGGCAGCCACAGCTCCTCCGGGCAAGCGCGAAGCAGAGAGCGGAAACACGCCAGAAATAAACATCTCCGGGAGAAAGTTTTGTAACATCCACTATGCCTGTCACATCCCAGCGTTCTGCACCCAGACAGATGGTCCAGGCTTCCATTAGCAATGAATAATGAGATGTGAAGCGAAAGGTGCGAGATGCTATTTAACCTTGCTTCTCCCCAACATCGTAAGTCTTGAACCGCGCGGCACTGGATATTTTTGCGGTTATAAAACACCGCGAGCAGCAGTAACCGCGAGTTAGCTACGCGCCCGTCCTTTGGCCGTCTTTAAAGCCAAGCGTGCAGCCGGCCAAGCCCTTCCGCACGGCTGGCAAATGCCGGACTGCCGGCGGCAAAGCCACGCCATAGCCAGCTGCGATTAGAAGGGGGTTC
Source organism: Psophia crepitans (assembly GCA_013399095.1). Taxonomy (NCBI): domain Eukaryota; kingdom Metazoa; phylum Chordata; class Aves; order Gruiformes; family Psophiidae; genus Psophia; species Psophia crepitans. The sequence goes on from VWZZ01000314.1 coordinate 184,631, forward strand.
CAGGCGGGCGGCCCGGCCTCCGGCGAAGCAAAGCCGAGAGACGGGCGAAACGAGGGCGAAGCGGTCAGGTTTCCCCGGCCGGTGCCGGGGTCCTGGCGCTGGTGGGAGCCCGCCCACCGCGCGCGAGAACAAGCACCAGCCCCTCTGCTGCCGAACAACTCCGCTTTCAGAAACAAATCTACTATTTAAAACAGTTTGTTCGAATTACTGGGCTGTTCTACACAAAAGCGCCGTCCCCGGCGCCACGTGCGTTTGCAAACGCGCCCGCGCAACCAGGGAAACAGGCATTGCGCCTTGCTCAGGTAAACACACGTGACAGCTATTCCCCGCCTGCCGGCAGCACCTCCGGTCCCGGCTGCGTTGACTCATCGCTGCCAAGGTCCTTCACGGGGAGGAAGGTCACGCTTCGTCTCGCGGGCGTATGGAGGCTTTCAACGGTGCTTTCCGGGACCGTCGGACACAGGCGCGAGTCTCAGGCTGCCTCCAAAACCCACTAACAACCACCACAATCGTGCGGCCCACAGCATCCCCTCTGCCCTTCTTGTCTGCGTTTTGATGGCGGTAATCCACAGGATCCGCTCTTTACTGAGAAGCGGTGCTTCACAGCAGCACCTCGCCCGCCTACGGCAACCCCGAGGTTTCCAGGGAACGATGGAAGGAGTAAAAAGCTGTCAGCGCCCTCCGAAGGGGACGCCCTCCCCGTCCAGGAACATCACGTGTCCCGCTGGGCAGTTATCCGCGGCGGAACCGAAGCGAACGCAGAAAGAAGAGCCTACGCCTGCGACAGCCACGTTCTCGATGCACCAAGACGCACAGCTCCCTTTCCCCAGCTCAGATTCGGCGCCCACCTCGCGCCAAGACCAAGCGGGGACCTACACCGAGAGGAGGATGGGCAGGAGAAACCGGAACGAGCACGGACAAGCCGCATCTCAAGACCCCTGCGAGGCCGAGACGTAACGCCAAGCGGAGGCTCGCACGTGCGTTCTCTGTCCGTACTCGCAAACGCGCTTATTTCGGCAGCGGAGAGCCCTGGCAAGTACGGCAAATCCTTTCCACAGGGCAAAGAAAACCCTCTCGCAGGAGCAAGTTTTGTAAATCCAGACTGCCACGGCAAATGGAGTCATGAAATGCAGCCTTACCCGCGCACGGGCTCTTGCGTTCCGTGTTGTCAGCTTAACAAGGGCAGGAACGCGGCTTTCCGGCAGATGAACTGGAGGCCTCGCGATGCCGAGATCCGCCAGAAGCAGAGGTGTTCCGCGGCAGAGACGCTTCCTGCGCGCCGCAGCCAACAGTAACGGGCCTCACAGCCTCGTGGGAGGGGAAGCAAAAATTAATCCCGTTTGACAAAGTCCGAGGCCGCAGCGCGCCGCCGTAAGCTCTTTGAAGTTCATCTGAAGGTAAGAAATAATTTCAGACGGCACTTGCTGCCTGTTCCATACTGGAGACCACAAGAACACCAACAAAATGTTGGGGTTGGCTTTTTTCCTTCCCCTCCACCCCTGCAGTATCGTCACCGACGCGCCGCTGCAAAAACTCCCGTTTCCGAGCAGCCTGGCGCCCAACACCGAGGGGTTAAGATGTGCCTTATCCTTTCCAAAGCAATCTCCTCGCTAACGCGTCTCTCCCCACCAGCCTCCTCCCCGCGGCTGATCCCCTTCCTGCAACGCTGCTCGTGACCCAAGCAGATAATTTCTGCCTTTAATCTGGGCTCCGGCGGAAACTACATTAACTTCTCGGCGCCTCAAAGGGGAAGCGCCGCGACAGAGAACGCGCGTCCGAGGAGCTAAGGTCGTCGGATTTGCCAGTACGCCGCAGGAAGGTGTTTACGGAAGCACCCGAGCGCCAGACCTCGGCCCCCCCCTGCCGCCCTGCTTTCGAAGGGAGCCCGCGCTCAGAACACCGGCTTTCCCAAGCCTCCTCCCGAGGCCACCGCGCTACGGCACATCTTCGGCTGCAGCGCCGGGCAGCTACTCGAGAGGTGCCTCCAGCAGGAGAGCAGCGGCGCCGCGTTTTGCTAAGCTGCTGTTTGGACAATAGCGCTTTTTTTTCCCTCTTCTTCTTACGAGACATTTGTCATTAACAAACTTTAGACAAGGTTAATGAAAGTTCTGTCACTTTAATGTCTAGCCCGCTTTAAATTACAGATGTCATCTGCCATGACTAAAGAAAGGGCACCGAGCAATAATACCATAAACTATCATCTCCAGGGACACACAGGTAATTGCATAGCTCATTAAAAAACTGTTTTAATTATTAATTGACCGTGTCAGAGTTGTCCTTTGAAGTCAGGTTTAATTTTTTTTCCTTGCGAGCACGATGATTCCAAGCTGACCTACACAACTTTCTCTACCACCTCCAAGAACCGCAGGGGGAAGGCGCAGCGGCACGGGTGCCGCATGGCGCCCGAGCCTCCCCCGCTCGCAGGGGGAACAGCGCTGCATCACGAGATTCGCGGCCTGCACAGTGACCACGATCAGCAAACGAACGGGTTGGAAAAGCAATAGGGAAAATCCAGGCGCCGGAGGAAAACGTTTAGCTTACAAGAGGTGACGCTCGTGCTGTCACCTGGGGAAATTCCCCTCGACCCAGAGGAAGGTTTCTTGAAAGACGAACGCAGCGAGGCTGCGCTCGCAGTTCAGTCAAAGCCAGAAGGGACTGGGGGGAAGGAAAAAAAACCCCAAACCCAAAAACCCCCCAAGAAATACCATCTCGCACAAAAGCCAGAGGGACGGAACTGAAGCGCGATGTGACGTACCCAGGATATCCTGGGGAATGAATCATACCTTCCATGTCCTATGTTCCACCTCTTGCACTCCGTATTCCGCATCTTACGGAACGAATCGTATGGAATGCACCACAGTTCAAACAGCGTGTGGCCGTGGCACTTGGGGACAGGGTTTCGTACGCATGGTGGCGTCGGGCTGACGATCCGAGAGGTCTTCTCCAACCCTAAAGATTCTGTGATTCTAGGACAGCTGCCACAGCTACTTACCCGGTCGCCTGCATCTTCCTTAACCTAGCCCAGTATCGAACGCTGAAAGAGATTAGGAGCGTTACCGGGCTTTTCGGATCTATCGGAAGGAGGGCAAAATAAACGAATGCCTAGAATAGCCCCAAGAATCTGGGAAGGCTGCTGCTGACGTGATCTCGCTTTAGGAAAAGACTCTCCAAAGACAGAAGCACAGAAGGAGCTCGCTTTGAACGGGCCGGTCTCTGCGCTGTTTCGAGCAAAACCAAGCACAGGACGCGTTCGCCTGCAAGCTGGGCCGCCCGGCGCTGCGCCTGCCGGTCCACGTCAGCCGAGCGCAGGCCAGGAGGCCTTGGGCACGAGACCCCAGCAAAGCTGCACGTCCCCACTGCCCGGTCACCCACCAGCTACAAAACCTGCATTTCCCCACCACAAACAGCAGCAGCTGGGACATCACCCCAAAAAGCACCGGCACGGAAGCGACCCCCACCAAAAAGGCATCCGATCAAACCTCTCGCATCAAGGCGCCCGGAGCAGCCTAAAAGCCACCATCGAGAGGAACCCGCAGGTACGTCTCCCTAAATCACACCAGACAAGTGGGAGGCTTGTGGGGGGCGCGGCGGGAACTGGGAGGCTTTCACGCAAATAACGTCTTGGTCTTGAAAGCTGCAGAACCCCACGGCCGGCACCCGGCTGCCCCACGAGCTCCCCCCTCACCCCGCTCTCCTTCAAGCTACCAGCCAGCGTCATTGAACCCACCCTCCTTCAAGAGCCCTGACGCTCCGCGCCGGTCCGGGGATGACGCTGCCGAAACACGCTCGCCATCCATCTCTCTTAACGCGCTTCATCTAAATAGAAGGCTGGGACCCAAGATTGAGCGTGTGATGGATAGCTTGCCTTCTTCTAACAGCACGCCTTAAAGGCGCCCCAGTGCGATGTGTTACAGAGAACCTGCGCGCAGTGATTTCAGCCTCTCCTGCAGCAAGCCAGCCATCACGCGTGCGCATCACACGGGAGCGCCATCAGAAACGGGGAAGGTCAAAGGAGCTGCCAGACAGACGGAAGGCGTTGGTGAACGCGCTCGACAGACCCACGGGGCCGTACGGGACTCGAACGAACGTCATGCTGCCTGCAGAACGAGCCCACCGCACAACCCCAGGCCATCCTCTCGGCTCTGCGTAGCGCCGCGACAGCGAGGGGCCTTCGGCGGACCCCCCGGCATCAAGAAAAAACCAACCAAGACACAGGCGGTCTCTGCTTGCTTCTCAAGTCCAGCAGGTGCCTCCCACAGCCGCCCGGTGACTGAACAGCAGGTCCCTGCAAATTCCCAAACGAACCCTGAAGGAGGGAGGTCGTGAAGGTCACCACCGCCTTCTGGGTGTCGAGATGCCAGCTTCGGAGAGCGAGAAGGCATCCCACCCGAACAAAAACCAGCAGTCGCTGCCACTGCGCAGCATCCAGGCTTCGACTTGGCGACTGCAGCTCCATACTGGGAGAGCTACTGGGATGTTCTTGCTGAAAAGCAGGTATCTTCCCAGCTCAAAGGGGCTGAAGGAGCCACAACACCCCGGCGCACACCGCTAAGGAAAGGCGATTCTTCTCTTCTGGGCTCGCAGCGTGATACAGCCCCACACGCGCCCACCTTTCAAGAAGCACTTGTTATTTTGCATGCCAAAAAAAACCAAAAAGAAAAGATTTGTCGCCTGGAATAACCAGCTGGTGGTACTCTGCAGCGGCGGAGCTGCTGCTGCGGGACCTCAGCCCAGCACGATGCGCCCTCGCATCCCCGCGGTTCAAACCAACCCACCTCTGCCGTGCCACCGGTGCTCAGTGGGCTCTTGCGAGGACCGTTATGTTATGGGGAAATAAAGGAAGAGTGGTGCTTGGGGACGTGGTTTAGTAGGTAGTATCAGTGGTAGGGGGACGGTTGGACTCGATGTCCTGCAGGTCTCTTCCAACCTTGACAACTCTGTGATTCTAAGAGCGCATGGCAAGGGTAAAAATGAAAGCATAGTTCTGGAAACAAAATGGGCTGTTCTCCTCCCTCTTTGCCCGAAAACGCTCCTCATCCTCGCTTCCATAAGTCCAGGGAAGAAGGAGGGGAGGGAAAAAAGATAAATGAAAAGAAAAAAAAAAATCTGAGGTGAACATCTTACATCAATTCTGCAGCTTCTCCCCAGTCAATGAAATAGTTAATTACAGTTTTCCTGCCGGTTTAATTCAGATAGAAGAGCCAGCTGCTTAATTTAGTAATTGAGCTGAAACACGTCCATGCGAGAGCACGCTAACCTCTCATCCAGTTTCCAAGCGGAATCAACGTAAAGGCTGCCAATAACGCGGCAGCAGAAACGCGAAGCCCCCCACAACCGACAGCAACCCCAAGTCAGCCGCTCTTTATAAATGGAGTATTGTCTCAAAGCCTGCGCAAGAAATCAATGCGCCCCGCCGCCCGGGCGCTGTTGGCCTGTCCGCGCCAGGCTCTTGGTAATTGAGCGCAATTAGCCACGCGGTTCGGAGAATTCATCAGCACCAACCAAACCGAAGATGTCTTCTGCTCAATTCACCTTCCCTCCCGGCCCGGCGCTGCCTCCGCCGAGCCGAGCCTCCCCTCTGCCCTCCCCCGGGTGTGGAAACGCAGCCGCCCGAGTCCGGCGCCGGGCAGGGGGTGGACATGTGCACGCGCCTCCCGGCCTCCCCACCAAAGCTGCTACCGTCGTTTGAGAGCGAGCGCTCCGCTGCAAACCAACCTCGGTGCTTTTCTACCCCCTTTCTTCCGGGAAGAGTTTTCACCTAGAACCGCTCATTCGCTCGAGAAGCTGAACAACGCCGAGCCGACACAGCACCTCCAGTCCCCCTCCACTGAGCAACCCGCCGCCAGTTTAACCCGGCCCTGCCTCGCTGCTCCAGAGCCCCCTCCGCTTGTCCCCGAGCCCAGGGGCTAACCGAGGCGAAGGGAGGCGGAGAGGACGTCATTTGAAGACCACCTGCTGGCAGGCGCTCAGCCGGCACCGAGGGTTCGGAGGCCGTGCCCGGGTACGCCTGCAGCTTCAAACCCCCGCCCTCCCGCAGAGCGCCCCGCGCTCAAACCGACACGGGGTGGGGGCGAGGCGGCCGGAGGCGCAGAGACAAAGGGCGCTTGTGATGCCGGTGCTCCTCTCCCCATAAATCTCCTTCCTTCTGCGTTAAAGGAAAAGCCATCGATAGCAAACGCAGTTTTTCAATGCATCAGCCAAATACAGAGCCGCAACGAGCTCGGTCGTAAATTCCGCGGGCGGCAGAGGGCTGGCTGGGGAGGGAGGGAGGAGGGAGCCTGCCGTTACACAACAGCAGCAGAAGCCAGGCTGCCCTACTTCCAGAGGATGTTCCTCTGCTAACTTCATCGTTCTCCCTCGCCTGTGACACGCCTGCCCAGGATTCTCGAAGCCATCACAGACCGCCCCCCCTCCCCGGCAACCAACGGGAAACGTTTCCCCGCGGCCGCAGGGAGAAACACCCAAATTCCTTGCGGGAATCGGCCAAGCCCCTCGCTTCGTGCCCAGGGGACGCACCAGCAAGGGGACGCCGCTCTCACGAGCACCGCCGCAGCAAACGCCCCGTCAGCGCCTGCAGAGGGAGAGAACGCGGGAGCGGCAGCAGCCGCAGCGCCGTCCGTGCGCGGCTCTCTACCGCCTGGGCAAGGCTAAGGGCTCGACGTCGAGAAACGCCCGAGCTGGAAGGCGGTGGAAGGTACCAGCGCTCGCCCCACGCTCCACTCCAACAGACCCACCGCAGCGTACCTCGCTCCCCCGCTGCCCAGAGCACGGCGACGCAGCCCAGCGGCAGCAGGAGGAAAGCGTTTGGACGCTGCTTTGAACTACACCCTCCACAACCCCGAGGCAAGCAGCTGAACCCCCAAACCCCACGTTTTCCTTCTCGACAGGGAGATGAGGGGGCTGTCCCTGCCACCCGCAGCCCCCGCGCAGCTGACATCTCCGCTCGCAGCAAAGCGCTTCTCCCCCACGGCGAGTCAAGGGGCAGAGCGAGCACCGGCGCTGCCGGGGGAACGCCCTCGCCTCGGGAACGCTATCGCGTCAGCCTGGTCAGCGCGAGCGAGCGAAAAGCACGGCAAAGGCTACGTGGTAAAAGCTGCAACATCTACTGATGGGCACCGCGGGTGCGCAAGAATTTTCCGCTCCATCTCACTGCCATGACGCAGCCTTCGGCTGAGATCTCCGAGACAGATAAGCGCACCTCTTCCCTACCTTCCCTTTATTAATCCTGGCTTAACCCTCTTTGCAACTTTTAGCTGCGGCTTCAGTCAACGCAAGTCCGGTTCCTTAAAGCACCATCCCGAAATCCGTTACTGCGGCTGACCGTGAACCGGGCCTCCGCGGAGCGGCGCTGCTGCAGCAGCACCCCGGGGATACGGCTCTGTCCTCGCCAATCCGTGACGCCGGGCAGAGGAGAGATCCCAGGAGCCAGAACGAGAAAGATCCAAGCCCAGCTCCTGGCCCCGCCACTCCAGCCACAAGCCGTAGGAAATGGCCGGCGGCTCCTTCGGCTGCGCCGCCACGACGAATGCCCGGTGGTGCTGCCGCGAACCCGATGGGGGACAGGACAGGCATGACGCCAGGGCTTTAACGGGGCATCGCGGTCGAGCCTCCGCACAGCCAGGCCAGGGGACACAGGCGGCGCGGGCCCAGGCGCGCGCAGCGCAGCCACCGGATAACCGCGCTGCGGCCCCGTCTCCTCCTCCTCCTCGTCCTCCTCCGCTTTGCGTAGTTACATCTCCTGAGGCTCGGGGGCTGTTTCCCCCCTTTCGGCACTCGTTCCTACCGTCGCCTTTCAGCCCACACTCTCCTCCTTTGCCACCCCGTTGCGAGGTCGTGATCCATTTGTGACGAGGTTTCCGTGGCAACGGACTGACGACATCGACACGAGATGAGGATTTCTCGGCGAGGCGGGAGGAGCGGAAGACGGGCTGGGTTGCTGCGAGGGAGCGGGCTGCTCCTCAAACAAATCTCCTCAGCAGTAGCTGTGGGAATAGAGAGCATTACTGGCGAAGCAAATTGCTTTTTGTAAAGACGCTCGCTGCTTTTTTCCTTTTTTTTTTTTTTTTGAAGTTTGCCCCCATGCGAAAGTCTCCGAGTCAGAGCCTTAACGCTATTTTAATGTACCATTCTGTATTTAATAATCTTCTGCTTCAGACACTAGTCTGTTACCATGGGAATGACAGCCGCACAAATGCAGGATTAGGGCTATCAAGCAGGAGGAGAAACGAAACTGTGAATAAGCTGGTTACGTTCGATAATTAGCGACTACAGGCAAAACCCTCAAACCCACGAATTTAGATTGAGGCATTTATCTCGGCGTTTGAACGCGACGGCGGCACTGCTACAAAAACGGGATCCTAACGCACCCCCCCCGAGTACTTCCAGGGAAAAGGGCCCGACGTGGATCGGTGGTAATTCACCTCGCTGCCCTTCTCCCCATCTCCCTTCCTCCTCCTCAGCAGCCTCTGCACGCCGAGAAAGGCATCCCGGGCATCTCCTCAGCCCCGGGCTGAAGAAGGGTTCTGCTGTAACCGGAGATAGCTACCGCGCCACCAAATAACTGACCTCCAGCGGCACCCGCAACGAAATCCCACGTTATTGAACTAGGTTCTCCGACAAAAAGGTACCGAGGGCTCCCGGCCACCTCCGCGAGATGCCGGTATTTTCCCACGGCACTCCCAAGCCTCGGCAAAAAGGAGGACATTCGCCTCTGTGTTCGGACAGCCGATCCCCGCAGCACCCCCATGAAAATGTGGCACCCCTCCCTAACAATCGCAGGGAGTCTCGAATTAAAGGGGTCAGGTACTTTGGGAGCCAAAGGAATTCCTTGACGGAGATGCAGCCGGTACAACCAGAGGCGAGGCCGCTACAGAGAGCTCGGGGTTCCGCTGCTTCATCCCGTTTTATTTGTGGTGGGAGGCTCTCGTGCCCACGGGCGGGGAGCGGGGATCCTCGCGGCCCCGAAAAGCTGCAGGGAGCCGCCCGCTCTCCTCCGGCTCCCGGGGCCATTCCCCCCGTCCTGGCCGTTGGCACGCTGCGCCTCGCCCGGCCTCTGGCACTCGCTGCCGCAGCGTCCCGCGGCTGAGGAGGGGCTTACGATTCCCAGCATCCGCCCTCGGCAGCCGCCCGGCGCAGAACATCGTTGTTCAGACTGCGCGTCTGAACGTGCCCCACTTACCCAAAGAGAGGGGGGGGAAGACGAAACTGGTACCAAGGCAGCAGCTGTGGCAGGAGAACCTGGGGACAGGCGAGCCTCCCCCCCCCTTTACTCTGCAGCATTGAAATGCGGCGACCAAGCCTGCGCGGCCCAGTTGAGTCCCTGAAGAAGAGGGGAGGTTAATAAATACTGAAACAACCTTCGAGGCCTTTTTGTTTGTACCTACAAACATATTAGCATAGGGATTTGATGCATAATACTTCTCAAATCACTCCTACGACGTCTTAACGCTCCGGAGTATTCGCTTCTCAGTGCCTGAAGGAAATGGGTCAATTTTAATTCTCCAAACGGTTCGTGCCGGCACAATAACTCATCCTTCGAGCTGCAGACAGCAGGTCGGGCTGCTGCGCTGGGAATCCTTCGACATGCTCCCGGAGCAAGACTGGGACACCCTCGGGATCCGAGGGCCGCCCGATACCTCCGCCGTCCCAAAAGCTGGCTCGACCTTTTGGCGAGAGGAGGATCTTGGCGGGAGCCTCACGGCCAGCGTTTCTCCCCACGGGTGGTTTTTGCCTCCTCTCTGCAGTACCAAGGGAAAACGCGGCGGCGCGTGCCACGCGGAGGGAAAACTGCCGCTGCTTCCACCTTTGGAGCCGTGGGCGCAAAGAGATTCACGGAAATGAAAGCAGGTACAGCGAGCTGCCCGGAAAAGAGAGGTTCCTGAACTGTAAAAAAAGCCTCCCAAGGCTGCGTGCGTTCATTCCAGCAGGCAAGAGGAGGAACGTGAGCCGGACGACCGAAAACCATCCGGCGGGACGGCAAAGCAGGGTTAACCCAGAGCTGAAGACGCTGCGCTTGGTAAGGCACGCGGAGGGCAAGAAGGGGCACGTGCCAGAGACCGTCAGCTCTTCCAGCCGCACGAAGGCTGAACGTACTCCCCGGCAGCGCTGGGACGCCCAACGTTCTTCCTCCTTGCGTTCCGGAGACTGTGGGCATCACAGCCCGCGCCCTCGCCGCTACACAGGGAGGGGGCTAATCGTACCTCCGCGAGACCTGCATCCTTCCTGGGCTGCTGCTTCAGTTCGGGGGAAAAAACCGAAGTTGAGGAGGTTCCTCAAGTCGCTCATTGGTATGCTTCCGGCACAAAAAGCATTACCGTTTTATCTGCTCCGTGGTAGCCCTCTTCCAGATGTACCCCCCAGGCGTTCCTGTTGCCTGGCCTACACTTCAATGGGAAGGAGCTAAAGCGGAATCGTCCTCGCAGCATCAGAGCGAGAACACGCTGAAAGGAAAACAGATCCCGTCTCCAGATATCCACCAGGAGCCAAGCCCCGGCTGTCCTCAGAGCCGGGTACAACCACCGCCGCGCCGGCGCATCCCGAAGACGCGGCCGGAGACTTCGCCTCAAGTCATTCTCTCCGGCAAGGCTCCGAGCGGCGGGGAGAAGGCTCAGGAAGACACGCGCACCCCCCGCACCCCCCTGCTGCGGCAGGGTCCCCCCCATCCCCGAGCGTGAAGCTTCTCCTCCTGGCTTCTCCACACCGAGGAAGGACGGAAGCTCCTGCCCGTCCCAGCGCGAGCCGCCAGGCCCCTTCCGCGCCGCGAGCTACGCGGTAGGACCGGAGCCGAAAGGCCCGTGCCGGCGTTACCGTGCCTTTCCCAGGCCGCAATTACGCGTGGCAATTACATATTTAATTGCTGCACATTAATATCACCTCAGCCTGTAGTTACAGCTTACTCGTGTAAACCTAATCAAGGAAAACCGGCGCATTTGCATAAAAGTTGTAATGAAAAGTATAACGACTTGGCTAACAAGACGAGGACGGGAACGCGTCCCTGCGACAAACACTTTGTGTCGAGAAGAACAGAAAACGATCTTCTTCCCCGAAGATTATTTCAGGCCCATTTAACGCGATCTGTCCCGCGCCGGTGACGTGCCGCATCTTACACGCACCGCGTCGTACCTGGAGAACGCGCCCGGCTTCAAATGAAATNCGGCCTCCTCATGCTGCCATGCACACCGCCGCTTAATTCTCGCCCATAAAACGAGCGATTAAGAGTAAGCACAACTGCTCTGGAGTTCCCGAGGCCAAAGATAAAAATAAATTGGCTTGTATAAATT
>VWZZ01000314.1:206933-220823 GCA_013399095.1 Psophia crepitans
CGAAGGCAAGCCAGCGCCCCTCCGGCCGCCTCGAGGCACGGCGAGCGGCCGGCCACGCCGCGTCACGCCATGCCCTGGGGAAAAGCGGCTGGCAGCTGGGAAATCCCGCACTGTCAGACGATGCGGGGCTTGCGTCCCCCCTAGCAGAAACGGAGGGGGCGAGGCCGCTGAGGACTCAGCTGAATGCTGCAGCCACCCAAAGCGACCATCTCTGCTGCTTTCCGAGGAAACCACCGTGAGCAACTGGCAAAGCCTGATACTGCCTAAGCCTCTGTACGGCGCGTTAAAGCCTGCGATGAAACGGAGGTCCTGCCAGCCTTCACATCACAGCCGTGTCGCACAAACCGCCGCGCTGCCGAAAAGCGCAAAGCGGGCTACCTACCGCTAATCCGGTGAGTCGAACGAGCGGAGCGACGCAACGCCGCCTCCCCTCCAGCGCTTCTGGTTCGGGGAAGAGTCTGCCTGACGTGCGGCTGGAAAGGTGGTAGCTAGCAGTACTGGAGGTACCCACCGGCACCCACCCGCCGGCTGCGGGAACGCCAGCGCAGGCTGTGCTCCACGCGCGAGCGCCCGGCTCGGGGTGTCCCTCCCCGAGGTAAGCCACCAAGCAAAGCGTTAAGCGGCTCCCTCGCAGGAGCCTCCTGAAAAGCAGCGGCACGGAAACGCGCGCGTTGAGGCGACGGACCACCGGGTAGCTGCCAAGAATGACGGAATGCCGTAGAGTTGACTTATTTCTAAGGGCTCCACGATTCCACCTGAAAAACGGGCCAGCAAAACACCGAGAGCCGAAACCGGACGGGAACGGGAGCACACCGAGGGGAAGAGACCCACCGGCCTTGCCTCAGGCGGGGTTTCCCTCGTTCCTGCGGGTTTCCCTACGCTACGACGGCGCGCTCTCCTTTCATCCCCGTACAACTGCGCCAGCAGCAGCTCTCCGCTGGGAAGTCACGCCTTCACCTTTTCGCTCCCTTCTGGTTCTGCTCTCCAAGGAGGCGAGGAGGCACGTTAAATACTTACCCCCCCACCCCCGCAATCACGACGCATCCCAAAATAAACACGAGAAGGCTCGGAACCGCGAAATATTCTCCAGTGCCTGACGCCACGCTCCCTCCAGGAGCTACGCAGACGGCACGCTCGCAGAGCGCTGCACGCCTGCGCACGTCTTCCAGGCCACGTTTCCGAGAGCTTGCACGGTTCATCCCAAGATACTCTGCGGGCTGTTGCGCCCCCAAAGCCATCAACTGCTCGGCCGGACGCAGACGATTTGCCCATTTTCTTTTCAGTCCGAGTTTCAGGCGACGTTTCCGCACGACTTTTTCGGCCAAACTGAGCAGAAACTCATTTCCTAAATCCCCGCGGGAGCCTGAAGCGTCACCCATCCCGCACCGAGCGCCAGCTCCGGAAGATGGCTTCTCGGAGCGTCTACCAGAGGCACCTCTGCTGAAAGTCAACTTAGTTCTTCCAAAGTCAGCTACAAGAGACGCTTTGCGGCGGCAGCGCTGGTGGTTACGACCTCGGGGCCGCTCTGTTTTTACGTGCAGGGGTTTACTACCACCTTATAAAAGAAGGATTTCCAGAAGGCAAATGGACCGACGTCTCAAAATAGAGTGTTTACATTAACGCTTGGCAAGCGAAGCCCGGCAAACATAGATGAATAGAGATAAGCTATAAAAACACCACGGACATTTACTTGCCGGAATAGTAGCTTGTAATCCAATTTCGAGTCCTTCTGCCAAGCGTTACACACAGCATCTTTGTGTACGGCGACTCCAGCCCTGGTCCCCCACCGCCCCGCAGCGAAGATTAGCCAACAAGAAGGAACGGCAATTCAGAAAGAACGCTCCATTTAAAAAGCCATTTGAAGGGGAAGTTACGGCCCGGGTCCCCCGCGACCCGCCCTCCTCGCAATTTGCGGGCGCATTAAGAGATCGGGGAAGGACGATAAACGCCGGCCTGAGCGGCGAACAGGGAGGCCGGAAAGACAAACCTCCCCGCACCTCTCCGCTCTTCGGGCTTTCCCTCCCTGCCGAGGGCTCGCCGGCAGAATGACCGCCTCGCCGCTACCCCGCACGCGATACGCCAACAGCGAAGCTGTGGGACGCGAGCCGGCACGCCCAACTGCGAAGCCGAAGATGCACCACGGGCGACACCCAGTCTGGAGCAGCAGCGCGCTGCCGGGGCCGGCCGAGCTTGAAGCTGCAGGACGAGATGAGCGGTTGCGGGCGCCGACCGGCCGTGCCCGGGGCTGATGACCTCCAGCGGCACGCCAGCCGCCCGCCCCACATTTTTAAGGCGCGAAGCCATGTTCTCAGCGCTTCTGTTCAGTTTTGGCCAACGCACGTTGGGGGCGAATTACTCTTCCGTTTGATTTTGGTTTGACACAACATAGGAAAGATCCATAATTCAGCTAATCACTCATCACGTAAACAAAGAAACCTCTTGAGAACCAGAGCGCAACACGTACATGTATTTGCAATGCATAAGAGGACTTTTTGTTTTTTTTTAAAAGGTAACAATGCAATCTATTCAGCGTGAAGAGTCTGCGAGGCCAATTAAATGCTCCGGGTTCCATAATTATAATTGCGGTAATGAATGGAAAGGAGCATTACAGCCCGCACAACGCGGCTCCTATTCAATTCCGCGACGCGGTTCTTGTCTGCTTGCGGCTCACCTTTTGTGCCTCTTCCTATCAGATCTGGCAGATTACTTCCAGAGCGGCAGAAAGACACCCCCAGCTATCCCAGGTAGCGCAGTGCATCAGGCGCCCTGTCATTACGCCCACGTGCCAGCCTGCAGAAGGGATCGCGCGCTGGACGGGCAACGGTCGTATCGATTCATCTCGGACGGTGACGGAAGTTCGGAGGGGCTCAGGCCACGCCCCAGCAAGCCCGCCCTAACCGGGGGAAGCCAAAACCTCATCTGCCAGTGGCTCTTTTGGGGGCTTTCCCCCAAGGCTCGCCTGGGGAAGCGGTGTTTGCAAGGGACGCCTCCACCCCGGGGCCAGCCTTCTACCCGCCGCGCGCCGGCGGAGATCGGCCTTCGGAAGCTGCGCCCGAAGAAGTCGCCGGGTGCCCACGCTCTGCTGCGCCCCCGGTGTTCTAAGAAGGGGTCGGCTTACAGGAACGCCACAACCCTCGAGCGTTTCCCAACGCGCCACAGAGCGCAGGCAGCCTGCTCTCCCAGAGACCCACCAGCGCCCACGGACCTTCCCCGCGGCCCCTCGCAGCCGAGGTGCGCCGCGTGCCGCTACAGACCTATTTTTCTTTCTGCCGGGTGTCGGGAGGGAATCGGGCGCCACGGAAACACCAAGGAAAGCAGCGCCACCCCCTCCCACCTTTCCACTGTTGCTCTCAGGTTTGGTAGGGAAAGGCGGCCTCGAAGAGGGGCGGCGACCTCGCTGATCCGGAAGGGAACGAACGACGAGCAGAAGGCAGCGCGGCGAACACGAACGCTGCATCGCGCTCGGCTCTGGGCGACGCACGGCGGCACAGCAGCCGCCGAGACACAGGCAAATACATGCGAGCTACCTGGACAACAGGAGGGCAGATGGAAGGAGGCAAAGGCGGCGGGCACAGCGTTTGTACCGGCGATACAAAGCGGGTCTGGAAAGCAAGCCGCGACTCCGCCCACGTTACCTCAGCCGCGACGTCGCACGCCCGACGCACAACCCCACCACCCACGTGCGCGGCAAATAGGCTCAAAACGCGAGAGGCGGACCTCGGGCTGCGGAACTATGGCAATACGGACCGGACCGCGCGGGGAGCGCAGGGGCTCGTCGCTGCTGCCGCGGTGCTGCCGGAGGCATCCTTCGGAGGCACCCGCAGCGCGCGGCTCCCCCCGCCACCAAGATCTAAAGGCTGCAGACCACGGTGACAAGCAACCCCTTCCCTTGCAAGGAACTGACGAGCAAAGTCCAGCCTCCCACCCGGCCGCCTGGCTTCCGCGAGCGCGGCGCTGTGCTCCCTGGGCGGGCCGGGCGGCCGCGGCTGGGGAGGGAGAGGCCACACGGAAGAGGGAGCAGGCAACGCTGGGGGAGAGATTGAAGTTCCTCCCTCCCCTTCAAAAACGCGTTCATCCAGCCGCAAGGCGACGAGGAGGATCGCTTCCTCGCTCCCCCCAACGGCCGCGAATCTCCTCCGAGGGAACGTCACGTTACACCCTAACAGGTTTACGCAACGCAGCGCGTATTCGATGCATTGGTCGTGTCCCCAAAGCGTTCTGTCCCTCATTTCCTAAGCTTTGGAGCAGCTCGTCCCCGTCCCCCCCCAAAAGAGAAAAGGGTGAACACTGGGCTGGAGCCGCACGCGCGCTGACTTCCCCCTTTGTCTTGGGGGAAACGGACACAGCAGACTGAGGCAAATCCCGTTTTAGGAACTCAAAACTTCAGATGCTACTTGCAAGACAGCAAAGCAACCTCCACGGAGCCACAGAGGGGGGAAACGTTAATTTTATCCACGGAAGGCCCCAGAAAGGCACATCCTAATCTGGGCGAGTAGAAGAAAACAAACAAAAAAATTATATATAAGTGTGTGTGTATATATACGCATAAAAAAAATCTCCCCTCACCCGCAACAAATGGGACCCGGAGTACCGCGGCACTAGCGATGTATTACAAACCTGAGGAGACAACAAAGCACACCTCCTTCCCGCGGACAAAAAAATCAAGATGCTCTTGGACCGTCGCTGCTCATCAGGGTCTGCCCCGAGGACCCGACTGCCCTTGGCAACAGAAGCCCTGTCCACCGGCGGCAAAGTAACCGGGCTGGCCGGCCCCCCAGCAGCCCCTCCGCCGTCCTCTGCCACCGCTGCGGACGCCGCCACCAGCAGCGGCTCGGGCCAGGCCGCGGAGCTCCATCCCCAGCTCCGCCAGGGCTGCTTCGGACCTCTGCAGAAGGGATCTCTGTTCCGCTGGGTTTTCCTGCTTGCTTTTTTTAGGGAAACCTCCCAAAATCACTGCCTGCCTCCAGAACATCAAGGACCCGAACGGCGCGGCCCACCCGCCTGAGCGCGCCTGCCGGTCAGCCACGGTCGCAACCGGTTTTCTCTGTCTCGGGTGTTTTTCAGAAGGAGACGAACCATGGGAGGCCGCCCGGCCCTCGCCCGGCCGAGGATGGCTCACGAGAGGCCGAAGGGCACTCGGCCGGACGGGCGGCTCTATTGGCTTTCACGCTCGCTGCCCTTCCGCCAGCGAGCGTGGCTCGTGGGACCCGCGGTCAGGGCTTCCAGCGGGACTCGCCCACAGGCATGCGTATTTGCCCGCCGTTAACACGGACCCGTTAAAANCCCGTTAAAAGCGCCAGCCCTGCCGCAACCCGGTCCGAGCGCGCGCACGCACGGACGCGTGGGCTGACGTCTCCTGTTGACTGAATTAGAGTATCTTTTAATGAGGCTCGCTTCAAAATCATTTTAAATCCATTTGCTCGTGTCAACATCAATGTACTCGGCATTATCTACCAATTACTAAACCGGAAAGTATTCTTTAGATCGTCTAAAATCTCAGTAAAATATTCAACGTGTCATTCATTTACCACAAACTGCCCTATAAAAACAAATTACTGGAGCCAGCTGTCGCAAAGCAACAAGCGGCCGAGGACAGGACGCTTTGGAAACCCAGGGCCGTCCGGAACGTGTCTGAGGCCTCGGTGCCAACGCCGATGTCGGGTCTCTGCCTCCGGCGGAAACGGGTCCGTGTCCCGGAGGAGCGGGCGAAGCGTTACAGGCGTTTATAGCAGCGTCAGGAGGAGGCGGAGCGCGCCGTCGTCCCGATGGTCACAAGCCGAGCGCGGGACAGGGGTTCGCCCTTCCAAGGGGTCCGGCCAGCGTCTGGGCTTGCGCCGCCTCCCAGCGCTGCTGGAGAGGCAACATCCCGAGGGAGAGGCTCGGGACCGTGACCGAGCCTCTGGGGCAGCCTCCCCCGGTTTATCGGGGATTGCCAGGCGAAGCGACGGGAAGGTATTTTCCACTAGATCAGGTTGGCAGGGATCTGGAACGGTGCTCTACTTCCGAGTCGGCGGCGGGGAAGCGGTGCCAGGGCTGCGGCTCGGGGAGGGCGCGCTGCCAGCCCCACGCCGGCCCGGCCAAGGACTGCTCTAGAAGGATTTCTAACCCAGAAAAACCCACCCCCGGCAGCGGCGCTCAACCCGATGCCTGCACAGCGACAAGGGCTCCCGGGACAGAGCATCGACGCGCCAGACGGGCCCCCGGAACAGGCCAACCTCCCCAGTTCCCTGCCGGGAGCGGGGCCATCGGCACTAGGAGGAGGAGGAGGACGAGGACTCCCTGCGCGCCTTCATACAAAACCCCAGGTTTTCCCCAAGTTTTGCAAGCGAAGGAGAAGTGGTTGGAGGTGGGGGGGGCTGTTTCTTTTGTGGGTTTGTTTTTCTCTTTAATCTCTGGAGTGTGGCAGAGCAGTAAACCTTGCATTATGCTCTGAGGCGCGTCAGGTTGGGGCTTCATTTTGGTCTCAGATTAGACTCCTGAAGTGATGGATCTTCCATCACGGAGGCCATTACCACCACAGCTTTCCTTCGCTGTGGACTCCTTTATCCCTGATTGTATTATCAAACTTATCTTCAAGCTCCCCTCGGCTGCAAGGGGCTCAGCAGACCCGCAGGCTGCTCAGACACTCATCGACCGCAGAGGGCAAACGACCCACCGTTCCGACACCGCAACACGGCGCACCCTGCTGCAGGGACGCGCTGGCGCCAACGCAGCAGCCCGAAGCCCGAGTCCCTCCCGTCCCCATCAGCGCTCTGACACCCGGCACAGGCTACGACGGCGGCGGCAAAGCTGGAGGACGACTCTCACGCGGAACGACGAGGGTCGCCCCTCAAGAAGGCTGAGGCGTCCACCTCGGACTCGGGCCGACGGCCCGAGAGCCACAGAGCACGTGGGGGAGGAGGGCCAGCCGGGGCTCGGGAGGCCTCGCAGAAGACGGGGAGAAAGCCGGCCTTCCGCGGGGCAGTCGAACCCTGGGGATCCCCCCGGATCCCCCACAGCTGTACGCGAAGGCTAAAGGTGTTCCTGAAACCCGGGTAAAAAGCCCGTGAGTATGGAAAAACGCTTAAGCGCCAGGTTAAACGACGATTTTGAAAGCACACCGAGGAGATCTGATCGTAACGAACCAGTCCCGTGAAATACCGTATCTATCGTCGACTTTTTAATTACCAATTGATCAACATGTAGACAGCGTAAGAGCTTTCAGCTTTTAATTACTGAACTATCAAAATTCCAACCAAAAAAAGGAACCTCCAGAGATGAAACTGTAACGCTTGATTATTCATTGCTACATAATGAATGATTTGTTTTTAAACAAGATGTCAAGTTCCTCATGTAATCCATCTGGATGCGCGACTCGGCAAAGCGCGCGCTGCCCATGCTAAGTACGCGGGGTTCCCGCTCCCCCCTTCCTCCCGACCCCCCCGGGGAAGACTTTGCTGGTGTGTTGTTTGTTTGCCTGCCTTCCCCCCCTTTCAGGCAAAGCAGTCCCGAACGGAGGGGCTGGAAAGCAAACAAGCTGCCAAACTCTGCTCGGGATGCGGACAAGCCGCTCCACCTCCAGCACGGGGACAGATCCTCCTCCTCTTCCTCCTCCTCCCAACCCTCCTGCACACCCAGCGCAGCGGCCCTGAACCCAGGAGCAGCAGGCACGGGAGCGCCCTGCTTCTGATTTCACGCGCCCCCAAGCTTCTCCTCTCCATCACTCTCGGTCCGGCGCACGGTGGAGCCGTGCCCGAGGGCTGTGGGGAGCCCTCCGCGATCCGCACGCCCCTGCCCCCGCACATGGATGCTTCCGACGCGTACGTGCGGTTATTCCGCAGAATGGCATCCCTTCCCACCAGAGAGAGGAGAGCCAGCACCTCTCGGATTCCCTCCGTTACAGCCGCAGGACCCCAGTTCTCACCAGACAACACCCGACGATAAACTGGGGATTGGGGGGTGCCTCTGTTTTGTACAGGCTGCGTGCCCGTGCTTCCCTTGGGAAGCGGCTCCGACGCGGAGCGTGGCGTACGGATCTTCACCTACAGAATTCAGCAATCAGTCCAGTAGCTGTAAGCGCTTCTGACAACAATATCTATCAACACTTACCGTATTTACAACTAAATCATGCAAATACGAGTCAGCCCTCCTCTGCATGCTGATAATCCGCACAAACGAAGGCTGGGGAAAAGCCGCTCCGCGAGGAGACTCAGCAGAC
The DNA here is from genome assembly GCA_013399095.1 of Psophia crepitans. Lineage (NCBI taxonomy): Eukaryota > Metazoa > Chordata > Aves > Gruiformes > Psophiidae > Psophia > Psophia crepitans. The sequence goes on from VWZZ01000314.1 coordinate 215,131, forward strand.
GAGATGCTGGGGGACGAGTACAACGGTGCCGGCCAAACTGCTGAAGGCGAGGCGGATCCCCGCCCGTCCCAGAGAAAGAGGGACGGGCTGCTTCCGTACCTGCTCCTTGCCTGCCTCTGAAATCCTCGTCCGTCCCCAGAACCCACGTAAAATGAAAAGATCCCCGTTTCAGAGGGGCTTTTCTCCCCCCACCCCACCCCAGGATTTACCGCTTCGTTACGCTGACAAAACGGGCCAAAGCGACCCTCCGTTGGAGGCGCCTTCCGCAGCGGCTCAGGCACGCCGTTTCCTCGGCGTCCATAAATCAACCGAGCATGGAAAAGCGATTCTGCGAGGAACTGGATTTTCGGGCGGGACAACAGTAGCCAGCTATTAAAACCCCCACGCTGCCATGGATCGCGCCTCCACTGCTCCATCTCCCTGGGAGCAGAGAGCAGCCGCGCTTCCAAAGGTGTCCCTGGTGAATTTAAGGACAACTTTGCAGCACCAGGACCGTCCTTTGGGCAGCGAAATCCTGGGGAAGCACGGAACGACCCACGCTGTTTCCCACCGAGGTCCCCCCCCTCCCCAAATCTGCGCACGCTTGCCGGCCTCAATTCCGGCGCAGAAGCCGTTCATCCCCACGAGCAGAGAAACCCGCCCCGCTGGCCAGGTCTGCTGCGCTCTCCCCAGGAAGAGGCGCAAGTCACCGCGCTTAAAATAGCATGCTAATCCTTGCTCCTTCAGCCCCGGATAGCCGAAGCTACTCCCTTACCGGAGGGCAGGGTTTGCACGGAACGGCACGGAGAGGCTGGGAGAATGGGGCACCGTTAGCTGGGCAAACCCCAGCCCTGCCAGCCCCCCCGCCGTCCCCCGTCCACGGAGGGGAACCGAGGCAGGGTGGCGCCAAGGGTCCCTGGCCGGGGGGGTCTCGTACCATAAAAACCTCCACGGCGTAACGCCACCCGGAAGATCACGTCGCGTTTTACGGACGGCAATTTCCGTGTGACGCGCATTTCTTGGACCCTCCAGACGAGCAACGCTGTGCTGCCGCCGCGCCTCACCGCGCGCGGTCCCCGAGGGTTAATTCTAACCGGAGCTGCGGAGCCAAGCCAGCAACCTTCCCGAGCTGCGCCGCATTCCACGTGTGCCGCGTCGCGTTAACGTACTCGGAAAGTCGCGATCCAATTTACCAGCGAGAGCCTGGGGGAGGCAGTCGTCATGTAATCGCGCATCCGCAACGGAGGCTCCCGGAGCGGTTTCAGAGCGACGTCAGTGGTTTTGCTCTGAGCCCGCTGTTCACGAGGCTCCGCGTACTCCGACAGAGCAACAAACGATTCGCCTCCAAGTATTTTCTTGGTTTCTCGCCTGCGAGTTTCTCTCCCCACCCCCGTTCCCTGACGAGGTCTGAAGGGACCAGCGTTAATCCCCTTCCCACCCCGCTTTAATCCTCGCCCTCACCGAGCGGAGAGGCGGCTGCGCTCCGCGCGCTGACGCGGCGATACCTGGCAGTTACGGGTTCGGGGAGAGCCGGTTAAACGCCCACCTTCCGCTCAAGATTACACGGGGCGATTACGAGCGTGAGGCCTTTAAGGTGAGCGAGAAGCCGTTAACGGGGCCGGAGCCCAGAAACCGCGGCGTGGCAGCCGCCTTTGGAAGCAGCTCGGTCCACCAGGTCAGCCAGCAACGCACGTCCCTCCGGGAGCCGCGCAGGCAGGAGGACAGGCGGTGCTGTGCTGTGCCTCGGCCAGAGACGCGGTCGTGTTCAGCAACCTGGCCTCATCCGGCAGCGACCTCGGCGCAGCCGCACCGTATCGAGAACCCCCACCCGACGCAGAGCTGTGGAAGCCCCGATTAGCATCTTGCAGGGCAGCGCTCCCACTGCGCTCCCGGGATAACACGTGCAGAGCGAGAGGGCTCCGAGGGCTCCAGCCAGGGACGAGCCTTCCCCTCCTCCGGTACAGAACAAGGGCCGGGAGGGTGGGAGACACCCTCGAGTCGCGTGCATCGGCCCCGAGGCCGCTCGGGCTGCGCAGAGGAACTTTTCTTCCCGGCCCCACCTCAGCAGAGCCCCATGTCGTCGGCTCCAAAGCTCGACGCCGACGCTGCGCGGCGTTCCGCCAGGGAAGCTGCCAGGCAGCCTCGTTTAAAAACAGAAAAGCGGCAACAAGCAGTTTCTCATGCTTGATCCGATTACTCTGATCTCTCTTTTGATGCCGCAGACTCCGACTCGTATTTCTATTACTGCACGGGAGGTGGGGGGGGGAGCAGGGGAGGGAGGGGAACGTCACTTTGCCGCTTGATCTTTCTTTCTTCCCCGTCACACTTCGGAGAAGGGATGCGCTCGTCAAGCCCAAGCGCAATTTCAGGAGGCGATGCCGGTCCCGCGGGCGCCCTGGGCGCCAGCAGCCCCACTCGCCGCTCCACCCAGCACTCCGGGGAAGGCGGTACGAGCGCCATGGTCTCGCTGTCCTGCCGAAGGATGAAGCCGGCGACGTAACAGCTCGGGGCAGACCTCGCGGCTGGTCTCGGTGGGGAAAGGCAGCTCCTAACACCACCGCTCCCCCCTGCCAAGCGTACACCCACCCTCGTCCCCCCACGAGCCTGTTTCGATATTTGGGCCCCGCTAAGAGGAGGGGAAGGGGCGACAGGGATTTCGGTGCTCAGGCCGGACCCGGGGAGACAGGCAGCGCTGCCTGCCGACGCCGAGAAGCTGGCGGCGTTTCCAGCGACCAAAATGCGTACCCAAAGAAACCCCCAAACGAGCACAACCCCAAGCCTAAAGGGCTCCCTCAGCCCCGGAACGTTTCCTGCTTCTGAGCAGGGGGACGCGCTCAGGTGTCGCTCTGATCCTCCAGACCGGCGCCTCACGGGGTCTGGAGCCTTACGACAGATTCACCTTGAGACGAACCCGGTAAGGTCAGAACGGCTGGTTTCGTACTCAAGTTTTTAAACCGCAGAAGAACGTAATCAATTAAAGCCAGGCCCGGGGCGGGGGGGAGCATAAAAATAGCAGGCTGGCCCGACGCGAGGAAGGGACATCATCGATTTAAAATAACCAGGCGCGCAGACCAGTAGAAGTTCCCGGCAGAAGCCGGTCGAGCGCTTTAAACGCGAGCAGAAAGCCGCCGGCCGCGTGCGAGCACGTGGGAAGAGCGCGGCGCCAATTACGAGAACCGCTGCCACCGCCATCCCACCCCCCGCTCCGTTTTTATCCCTCGCCAGAGCGTTGCTCGGAGCGGGGTGCGTCGCGCCGGCCGGTTCTCTGGAGCCCCGGCGTTTGCGGGGCTGCCCCAGCGCCGCGCCCAGACCCCAACGAGCGGCGGAGCGGGGAAACCAACCAGCTCGACGGGCGACGGCCGTGCCGGGAAGGGAAAAGGGACGGACAACGCCAAACCTGTTATTACGGCGAAAGAGCCAGGCGGACAGCAGGCACGCGCGGGCAGGGGTCAGCGGTGGCGGCGCTAGCAAATGAAAAACCGGGCGATCTAAATTCAGCCCGTGGCTCGGCCACAATCGCCGGCTGGTCTCGGAGCAGCACGGGCCAGCCCCCACGCACCGACCCGTGCCCCGGCCGACCAGCTCCCTTGTGTTTCAATTACCAAAGCCCTGATTGAAGCCCGGTGGTGTTTTCCCCCAGAAAACGCCTGCCACGCAGGCAAAAGCCGCCCTCTCCCACCGGCGGCGTGCTCCCCTCGCAGCCAAGCGCCCGAGCCCACGCTGGCCGACCTTCAAAGCGTTCCGTGGTGCGGCTCCCCGTTAGCGGAACCGCAACGGCAGCTGCTAGCTGCAGCGTGCAATTAAATCCCCAGGACGGCAACTGATTTATGGAACTCAAACAAGCGCATACCACTCCTAATTACAACATTCCACCCGGGGTCTCGCCTTCATTGCGGGTTTCCAAAGGCAGCCTCTTTATTTAGCGCCGGCGGGTTTGCACCGCTGGAGAACGGCACCCGATACTCCCCGGGGGGAAACAAGCACAACTTGGGGTGGTTTTCTGGTGGTTTTTTCCATTTTTTTCTGCCCCCTCCACGTAGCATCCGATTTCTCAGAAGAGATACGGACTGCGCGTCCGGCTTTGCCCGTGCTCTGAAACCGCTGCGTAAGTATTTACTCACTGGCCAAATTCCAGCCACAGCGCAGGCTGCAGGCTCCCAGCACGCAGCCTGCTAAGCTCCCGTCTCCGCCAACCGCTGCAGGCGAAACCCGACTTTTTTGGATGCAGGGAGCACCCCGCGCTCGAGACAGGGGCGCTGCCGGCTGCTCTCAAAAACCAGGAGAGGGGCAGGTCGTCGAAACCCCTCTCAGGAGTGTGACGACAGTCTCCCGAAAAAGACGGCGCTAAACAGAAACGTCCAGAAAAATCCACGGGCGGGCGGGCGACGCTGGGAAGTTTTCGCCGGTCCGTTCGGTTCCGTGTTGCTGCTTCTTTCGCGTGAGCAAACGCGTTCCTGGGAGCGTTTCAAGGGTCGCCGCAAACACCCAGGCCGAAAGCACCGCTGTCCTCCGGGCGGCCCCAGGCAGACGCAGGGTTAAAAGAGCTGACCCGCTTTCGGTGCGGCAGCAGGGCAGAGACCGCGGCCCCAGGAACGCGCCCGCTGCCCTGGCAGGGCCGGCGGAAGGCACGCCAAGGCACCCGGGGTTACCGACTCAGAGCTGCGCCCGCACAGAGCCGCCTTTATTTACACACCCAGGAAAGACAAACAAAGAAACCGGCAACGCAGCATCGCCCGGGGAGGCCGCGGGGCTCCTCTGCCCAGCCTCCCCTCCGCAGGGCGAGCGGCCGCCCCTGCCAGGGGGCATCCCCGGGGCGCCAGCGAGCGACGACTGCGTCCACCGAGCCGAAGGCACCGGCAGCTCGCCCCCTCCTCCGCGCAGACCGCGCACGGAGCCGCGCCGCGTCCCAGCCTTCCCGTCTTTGGGAGCCGCGGGAGCCTCCTTGGCAGCGGTTTCCGAGCCAGATTGTCATGCTTATAAACCTGCACCCAACTGCCTACGTGCAAGACAAATGAGCCCAAGCTGCAACCCAGATGGATCGCTTTATTTACCAGCCCTTCTCTCGCAACCTTCCCCCGGCGTTCGCGTCGCATGCGGAACGCAACCCCGCGCCGCTCGGGGCCAAGCCCGAGCAAAGCCGCCGCAGATCGGAAGGCTCGCCTCGCTTGCGTAGGGAAGAGCGCTCCTTAGAAACCCGCTCGCCGTAGTTACAAAGGAGCCCCGGCTTAGCGCAGCCTCAACGGGAACGCTCGCCGCGGTCGAGAGGGTTTTCCCTCCGGCCTGCCCGTTTGATCTTGGCGGATACGGAGACTGCAATCGGCCCGGAACCCCCCCCCAGCCCGTGGCACCTTGGTGGCACGGCCGGGTCGCAGCCCCGTGCCGACGCCGTCCCCCAGCGCTTCCCGCAGCCTTGGCTGGAAAGTTATTGTCTCCGAAGCGCCGGGCGACATCGCTCCGCACCGTCAGGCAGGCGCTGCCTGCCTCTCGGGATTAGCCGAAACCATCCCTCCTCGGCTCCCTCCCCACTTCACAGGGGTGTCGTGAAGTTTAATTAACTGCAAAGCGTCGAGATCCGATAAAAAGGCCCTGCAGAAAACACGCAGGTTCATCTCCAGTCACCGGCTCAGCTGAAACCGAGCCCAAGCCTCACCTCTCTCACTGATCTGACATCCCACCCCCCCCACCCCCCCTTTCCCGCATCGCAACACGCTCCA
>VWZZ01000315.1:3025-37553 GCA_013399095.1 Psophia crepitans
AAAACAGGGGGCCGCCCCCCCCCCCCCCCCCCCCGAGCAATAAACAAAAACATCAGATGCATGCAGCATGTTGGGACACTAAAAGGTCTAAGGGGCCACCGATAATTACCAAGATGGCTGGGGCATGCTTCCTTTAAGCTGATATTATTATGTAGGGTCGCATTAACAGGATGGGGAGGTTATGTTATTTATTTTTGGCTAGATTTTAAAATATGTGAAGGTAAGAGAGAGATAGACTTCAGTAAGGAAAAACTGCTGTTCCCAACAAAGAATTTTCAATTTAGTTGATAATTAAATACATTTTAAGTTAATATTTTAATGGACAAAACAATTTTGTGTCAAAAATCAGGTTAAGTCTCGTGGAAAGCAAAAGGGAAAGTAAGCAGTAACACTGTATTCAGCTATTTTTGCCACCTGACCGTAATTAGTATCTCTGACACAAGAAGGTACCTGAGTTGCCAAAGACTAAGAACTAGGCAAAAATATTATCTCTAACTAAATGGGCAAAATTGTCCTTTTTCATACACTTCCCCCTCTTCTCCTCCCTCTTCTAAGCTGAAGATAACATATTTCTGCAAATGAGATGATGAAGGAGCAATATCTACAGGGAAGCTGGCAGAGCACAGAGGTAGTAGGAAATGCACAGCATAAGACTTCCAGAACTTCTACCCAGCATTTATATAAGTTGTCAGATTCCTTCTTCTAGCCTGAATTTCTGAACAGGAATCAAAAAATGACTTCGGAAGAAATTGTTTCAGAAATCTTGTGCAAGGGTCAAACCTTCCTGCCCTTCCAGCTCAAGAAACCTGAAAGAACCAACTCCTGAGAATTATACATTTACCAGTAATTCTATCTTTGTTGTTTCAGCACAAGAGCGCACCTACAAAGTCAATACCCTGCAGTTGCTATTAGCTTACGTTCTGCACTTTAGAGGGCAAAAAAGCCAGAAATCAAAATACATATATTATTGTTTACATTTGATTTTCAGTTGCTCCCAATTTCCTTCTTTCCCCATAGTTATAATTATTAGAGTAAAAATATATTTACTGTTTTTATATATACACACACACATATATACATACAAAACAATTAAAAAAAAAAAAGAGGGAACTAATTAGATTACAATAGACCAGAAACATTTTGGCATTTAAAACAATTGCAAAAGCCACTCTGTTCCTGCAGGCTCAAACACCAACTCAAATTAGTTTTCCTTGTGTTCTGTACACATCAGCACCTAACTGTTGAGATGCAAGCAACATGTTCTTTAGGGACAAATTATCTTTGATGAAGTGGGGAAAAACTGCCAATCTTACAAGCAGTTTAAATAATTAATTTCAGCTTTTACTTACTGATGAATCACTGACTTCATCTTAATCGATCTTTGAGTGCCTGTAACTGGCTTTTTCATGTGTCTATTGTAAGGCTTATGCAGAAGTACCTCAGTGTTAAAGGGGAAAGGGGTCAGGGAGAGGAGAACAAGGGAAGCTGGTTAGGAAGATGGGAAGAGACACAAAACTTTGCGCACAAAATCCAGTCTGAGAGGAACAAAAGAAAATACAATTTAAAAAACCCCTCTTAACAGCTACTGCTACTTCACCTGATACACACAGGCTGATTTAAAATGCTCACAGCACTCTTCAGCAGTGAGCATGAAAATACCTATCCTAAATCACTTGTAGTTTGAGGCATGCAAAGGTTCACTGATTTTCACAAAAGCAGACAGCAGGAAGAAGGAAGCTGGAATCGTTTTGCCAAAGCTAACAGGAAAGCAATCCCTGACAGCTTGGGTGTAGATTCTGCTCTGGAAATCTAAGGACCAGGAAATATAAATGAGGGAAAAGCTTCACAAAGTCTTATGAGGACTGCAAAATAATTTCCAAGGAAATGCAGAGCAAGTCTCATCCCTTGTGATATCTAAAACTAGATGGAACAAAATAGTGGAAAGTAACCCAAGGAAAAAGCTAGTACTGGCAAGTTGACAGGCTATATGGAATAAATTTTTCTCTTGTCTCTCTGACTTCTATTAACATTTTTGTAGCTCTTGAGGCAGCAAGGTAGGAGCTTTGGTTTATACTCCATAAACACAAGCCAAAAGCCTCCCACGGCTGCATTTGGTAACGTCAGCTTAACATGCTCAAATACAGACAGACTTCTGACCATGAGTCAAGTTCCCACTCAAACATAAATTATGCCAAAAACGCCCAAGATTATTTCAACTAATAAACACTTGGTTAAAAAACATGTCAAATCAACTTGGTCTTTACAGTAATTTAATTGACTCTTCCCACAACCATTGCCTAAGCCATAGTGTGCTGCAGGAAGCATCGAAAGATAAAGGTGATGGAATATATTCTCACTGCATTTCACTGTCATAGCTTTGTGCAACCACAGAAGCAAAGGGCTCTTCACTAGGAAAAGAGATTCTCCAGCAACCCGGCTTATGATGTGAAAATTATTCTGAGGATATCAAAGTCCTGATTCCTGAAGACTAGAATAAGGACAAATACTGCACCAAACTTAAGTTCTTAAAGGAAAGGTCAAAGTCGTGTATCCTGTCACAGTACACAATTTCAAAGCCCTCTCAAAATGTTGTCCTTTATAAAAAGTGACACTGTGAAGGTTGAATCAAAGACATCTCTTTGGGAGAAATACAATACTTGAAAATATGCACGATGTTACCCCAAGTTTATACAGATGCTGCTCATTAGCATATTTATTCTCTTTATAAAACTGTGACATTGGGACATCAGATTTTCTGAAATTCCATTACAACTCCCCTACTGAGTTTGTGTACCGAGCATTAAAAAGACAACCAAAGCAAAAAATAAAAACAAAGATTTCAACACAAGGCCACAAAGTGCAAAGTAACTTTTGATATGCTGGGTTTATAGACACTGAAATTGTCTTCTCCAAATGATTGTTCTTTCCAGAATTTCAAATATAGTTACAGTAATGCAGGAGGCAGAGCTCCTGTGGCTAGCTCTTGCCCAAGAAGCCTTTCCAATATAAGTAGCATCTCCAACAGACCACTCTGACAAGCAGTTAGAGAGAAGCAAGGCAAATCTCTACCAGACAGATGAAAAGAATACAGCAGAAATGCATTGTCAGTTAAAACACTGATCAGAGTAGCATCACAGCAGCAGTTATAGCATGGAGAAAAAGACTGAAATCTCCTAAAGACTCTACTATCACACAAAAAGCTGGTTTACCTGATTAGGACAGAACCACACTTGAGAGGCTAAGCTGAAATGTACATTTAAGAGCAAGCCTCCTTCTCCACAACTACCACACTGAGCTAGCCACAGACAAAAAAATACTAAATTCACTCAAAACACTTCAGAGACAAAAATTCTTAAAGACAACTTGGTTCAAATGAAAACACATGTATTCGAACATAATGTCCTGTACCCATATGTATTTCCTCTTACAAAATGGTGACATGAGCTAAAATTTCATTCCTGCTGTGAGATCTCTTGACGACTCATGGAAAGATGAATCACTGTTCTCAATGGAAATAATGACTTGTGACAGCTGTAACTTCTGATATATAAAGTGTCACATGGGCAAAATTAGCCTCACTCCCTGCTGTAAATAATTAGTGGATTGCAACAAAATGTATTTCATTGCCTAGCTTTAAAAGGTACTGGAGAATTAATAGGCTGGAGTCTCACCTGTGCTACGGGATAAATGAATGAGGAAAGACAGAGGTTGAACTAGTTCCACCGCCTTTCTGACAGAGGCCAAAAGCAGACACTTGGACAAAGATGGCAAAGGGAGCATCGACAGAGTGATCTTTCTCCTAGCATGTCTTCAGCTGCCATTTAAACATTTAAGCCGCCTCCAGAACATCCTGCTAAACTACCACAACCAACCTGATCCTCTCTGAATCTCCTGACTGCGCTAACACCTCTGGCCTCAGTGATATCCTGTGGCACTGACCACCACGGTTTGGCTATGTGCTGTGCTGTGTGTTACTTTTAAAACTACTTTACTTTGCTTCAATTTTGTGGCAAACTGATTCAGCGTGTCTCCTGATTATCATGCTATGAGAAAATAATTATTTCCATTTACTTCACGTGTGCTGCTCAGGATATCTGAGTCCTAAATCAGATGCCTCTTCTACATTTTCTTTTCCATTTGAACAGTCGTGGTCTAGCAGTCCTAGGAGACAGAGTATAGGTAATCTGGTACCACTTTCCATTTTATGAAGACAGGGAATCAGCTGCATCTAATACCCAAAATATGTTTGCATGAAGGGATAATGACACTTTCTGGTTTAGCTTACTTGCTTTGTTAAAGCTCTCTGGTTTCTGACCAGTGCTAGAGACTGAGCTGAAATGTTCCCAGAACAATCAAGAGGGATCCCCTACAAGCCCTCTTTGCTGAGTAACAGCTGCTAGTAACTACGTCAGGACTTTTTCTTTCAGATATCATCAGAAGCAGGTAATTAAATAGGCTGATAAGTCATCTCTTTTAGTAATTTTCCTACTACAACTCTGACATCAATTCTGCAGGGCTTCAGCAAAACAAACTCTGGTATGTTGCACTGAACAAGCAGTTAAACACATCTGAGAAGCAACACTGATTCCTTTGGGAAAGAAAAGTGCAGAACAGGGAAGGAAGGAGTTTTCACACCTCAGTGCTTAGGTACTTAACCAACGAGTCTCTTCAGTCTCCTGTTACACCTCATGGAGAGCAAGGCTTCTCCTGAGCAGGAATCCAGCCTTGGATTTGTGGAAGGGCCCTCTGATAGCCCCATCCCTCTTCACTGCCTACAGCCAGCTAGACTAAGCACCTATGTCCAGCTAGCATGAAAACCTTCCTGCACGCTCCTCTGCATATCTAAAAGCAAACATTTATCTTAAGATACGTTATTCTGGACAAAGAATCCTCCTTTTTTACAAGATGCCATGGTCTCAGCCCTTAGAATTTTCCCTCACAGTGGAGTAAGCTTGCTTATGTATATAATTCTATATTTTAAAAGATGTATGCATTTTATATATGTAAATACATAGGAGCTATATTTGTGTCCTGCAACAGGGCACAGCATTATCCACGGGCTTCCAGATGCTGTGTTCAGTTCAGCCTGCATACATAGCTTCCATAAAACAGAATCAGAGGTCGGAAGGGACCTCAAAAGATCATCTAGTCCACCCCCCCCTGCCAAGGCAGGGCCACCTAGAGCACATCACTCAGGAACGTGTCCAGTCGGGTTTTGAATGTCTCCAGAGAAGGAGACTCCACAACCTCTCTGGGCAGCCTGTGCCAGTGCTCTGTCACCCTCACAGTGAAAAAGTTTTTCCTCATGTTAACCCAGAACCTCCTATGCTCCAGCCTGAACCCATTGCCCCTTGTCCTATCGCTTAGTGACACTGAGAAGAGCCTGGCTCCATCTTCCTGACACTCACACTGTGAGTGTCAGGAAAAAAACAAAGATGAAAAAAACAAAGATGAAACACGAGGACTGGTGGCCACCTCCTCAAAATTGTTGTACGTGTTTTGCCAAGAGCTTCTTTCTTCCCTCCTGAACACATTCTCCTGACCCTTCAGCCTCCCAGGCAGTCCTGCTGCCCCCAGGGCAGCCGGGCAGCAGGTGCAGAGGTGCTGCGTGCTGCAGCGCACAGCAGCAAACTCAGAGCTAGGCAGAGCTGCACACGCCAGGGCTGTCCACGGTACCCCTTGGAGCAGCGCTGGCAAGCACCACCGCTCCAGCAGTTAGACGACGGCCGAAACACTGCCTTTGTTGTACCTGCCAAGCCGGGGAGCAGATGACCAGGTTCCATGCTTAACAAGGCAGCTGCAAATTCGACAAAGCTATTTCTTACAAGTATTGTATAAGCCCTTTGGGAAGACGGCCTTAAATCTCCACAGGGTTACGTCTTGCACAGGTGGCCTGTATAACTTCACAGGATCCTGTTCTTAATATTTTTTTTCAAAGCTTGCTCACTACATTTATTACTGTGGTTCTGACTAAGCCTCCAAACTATTTTTACGGGCCCTGAACAATAGCAATCATTTAGGATCAAGTTCAACTTGCTAAACTGAATTATGTCTAGTCCAGATCCTTAAAATCATACCGCTCTGACAAATGCTGTGGATCACAGAACATAAAGGATATCAATTGGGATAATGTTGGTTTAGGAGATATATGAAGAATACCACAAGAACAAGACTTTGCCATAAGGCTTTTTCATCATTCAGACTCTTAAAAAATGCAGTGCACTGTAACACCCTCTTACAACAACAACTTCGTTTCGAAATGCGCAATGCAGATGTGGTAAGGTAAAGATGATCAGGTTTCTGAACAATTCCTCTTGTGAATTTTTTCAGTGCCATTCAAGAACCCCATCTAGGGCCTAACAGGACATTAAGAAGTTGTAAATATCATTCTTCAAATAAAGCAAAACTAAAACTAGAGCATAGTATTTCCAAAAGGCTATTTGCAAAGACTGAAGATTTTACTTCACTCTTGATGAGCAGCAAAAATCAATTCTTCTGGCTTATTTGTAGAAAGGCAAGTTAAAACAAGTCCAATTTGATTCAGTTTCCTGAAACAAACCCTGATGTTTAAGCACTATTATTTACCATGGAAGCATTTATCCAGAACCATATACATTCTAAAGAAATCACTAAGTAACCTTAGAGAGATGGGTAAGTTTCAGCTTTGCAGCTAATTGACATGAAGCTTAAATTATGACAAAAACCATCTCTCTATGTAAATGCTCTGAAGATAAACCTACACCGTTTGTCTTAGGCTCATATAAGGTAAGAAAATAATAATGAACGTGTATGATAAAATGGTATTCCTTTCATTATTAACACCAGTGTTAAGAGCCACAATCCACCTCCATGTTACCACACATGTGCATTTCTTCCTTATTCTTCCTCCAGCTCTAATCCTAAAAGCCAAATTGGACAGTCCGCTTTACTTCTCAGGTATCATGAACACATCTTCCCACTTTCTCTTTCAGTGAATTTTATGTTCCATATTGACGCATTTTTCCCCCTTTTTCTTCCTTTTTAAGGCTATATAGCAAGAAAACTATTAAACCTTTGAGTAAGGAGAGAACATCTTATTGTCTCTAGATTTGCTTCCTTAATTAATGAATACGCCTGTGTTAACAACAGATCTTTTAAAATGCTACATTTTGAGACTGGCCAGACTTAAAGGAAAATGCAGTAAGAGTCACAAAATACAGCCCCCAACCCTGTAACCCAATCTTACACACACAGCCCCACAGACTTTGATGGGCCTACCTGCACAAGGAAAAGAACTCCACCATATGCACTCTGATGTTTATTGGATATTTGGTATTAAATCATGCAGAACAGATTCTCTAGCCTTTCATTTAAAAGCCTTTCCTTTATCTCCAGAAATCTATTTGAGCAGAAAAAACTTAACATCTTGATGTCAGAGGAGTGCCAGTATCTGTGATCGTTCCTCAAGTAGAATTGCTTGCACATATAGGAACAACTAGCTATGCAGGTCTGTGCATTGACTTAATCTAGGTAAATCCACTCTACTGTTAACACTTTTAAAATCATAGAATCATGGAATGGTTTGGGTTGGAAGGGACCACAAGGATCATCTAGTTCCAATACTTACAATACTTCCAATGCAAATACTTACTCACTAACTCACAACAAAATTGATTGGAACAGAGCGCTAAGAAAAACTAAGTAAATTGTATTAATGCGTGGGAACATACGATCGATACACACTCACCTACTGTGTGTTAAAATGACTCCTTCACAACCACTCAGAAATCAGTTGGGGGTTGCTTTGGATTTTTTTCTCATTTTTTTTTTTTTTTTAAAGCTAAGCAAATGTTCACAAGCAAACTTCTATATCAGAAGTTTGACCAGGAAGTGCCTTTTTCACATATGACTAGGAGAGATGTCTGTACCTATATAACACAGAATTAGGAGGATACATTCAGATAATGAGGTGCAGTTTCTTTCAGAAATGGCATTAATCCGCTGACTTAATGTGTAACAAATTAGCACTACATATGTGCAGAAGAGACACGGTGCTCTCAGGAGCTAAATATTAGCTTCGGATAAAATAATTTCAGCAAAGTCTTACTAAGCAGCAGCTCCAAGGAGGCCCTCTGTGCCTGCAGGATATGACTCACTGCTTTGCTAGGAAGGAGTTGCATGTTAAATGCAAACTTTACAGTCACCTGTCTACGCCCTCCTTAACACACCTAAAAAACTGCAGACGTGTCCTCAGTTGCCAAGAAAACACCAGTAGGAACGTAATATAATTGCCACAGAGACCCAAAAAAAAGCAGCTAAAAGAGGACTCTCCTGGTAGATCAACCCATGTATGATACTTGCTGCTCAGGGAGCAGTTCTTTCCCAAATTTTCCTGTGCCAACTGCAGGGTTGAACACAGGCAGCAGAAGGGTCCCTACAGCATCCCTTGGGTTTCACCTTGGGTTCCACGCTGTTTGTCACTGGCCATCACAGAGGCAAGTAGACAAGTTTTCTGCAAGTCTCTCCAGTGCTAACACACATGTAACAGAGCTCCAGCAAAACATAGGACACCTGGTGCCAGACAGCTAAGATGGACAATATCAAGATTTTGCTTTAATTTTAATTACTGTTCTTCCAAAAGAATAAACAGGTGTTTTAACTCGGCTTTTCAGAGACAACTTTAGAAGGGTGGACATGGGGAAAAAGGCATCCAGACTTTAGTGTTCCCTTAGGACCTCTCTGAACATCAGAACCTTGTAAAATATTCACATATACACATCCATTTATGTCTGCAAAATCCCTTTCCTCAACTCCCACTAGCCACTGGGCTAGCAACTGGGCACAGGTATATTTTATTTGAACAAGTGGAAAAACAAAGAGAGGAACAAACAACAGCACATGCTCTAAGTCACCTCTCGAGCATGTCTTGCCTTCCCCCCCGAGGGCTCAGATACAGTATAATCAAAACCAGGGTGAAGTCACAGCTGCAGCCACAAATCAACATTTGCTTTCACGACCACCACAAAAACAGCAAAACTGCGGCGTCTTTACGTAGCAATGAAAGGAGCATGAGAATCGTCTTCTCCATTTGCCCTGTGCCAAAGCACCAATGATGGCTTCACGAGCAAATTTCAAACCAGAGAGAGGGGGAAAAAAAAAAGCAAGCATAGCCAGGGACACAGAGGACATATATCTACCTGGCTCACCGACCTCTGTTCCACTTCCTTTTTCTGCGAGGAGGCAATTTAACTTCACTTCTTTTATGAAGCTTCCTATTAGAAAGCTGCACTTTCCAGCGCATTTTAATTGCATTTTTCAAAGTTGCATCACGAGAGCAGGGCGTATTTCTACAGTAGCTGAAGGTCCAAAACTGCAAGCCATTAAAATAAATAATAACGAATGTTGTGGCTAGTAATGTTTGTAATCTGAACACATAGAAAAATTAATTTCACTGGGTACAGATACTTTTTAAACTCTCTGCTTTTCACATTTTCCTGGCAGACACATATAGTCACAGTCACCAATAAATATGAACAATATAAAAACATATAAGCCACCACTCGAATTTTACTTTGGCCTACTTAAGGCAATAATCAATCCTAGTGAAAAAAATTCATCAGAAACTAAAAACAAACTAAAAAGCTGACTTGAAAAAATCTATCTGGAAGCTTGTATTTCATTTGTGTTCATTTGTGCAGAGGTGAACACGCACCAGATAATTTAAAAAATCCCGCTGCCACAAAATCAACAGGTAGAACCAAAATAAATAAGAGCAAAACAAAAGAAAAACAAAAGTCAAGGAAAACAAAAGAAAAAGCCTCCAAAATAAGTAGAAGTACAGAAAAACAGATTTTGATTCAAAACACCAATGCAACACTGACTTCCACCCAAGCCCAGAAATTAGTTTTCAAAATTTCTTCGGAGTGTCTTGTGACCCTGGCGCACTCTTGTCAAAATCATGCAACTTGTCACCATGACCCATGGTAAGAGCGCACAGGCAGTATTTGGGGAGTTGGATGAGGGGGATGCAGGGCACTGCCAGCTAGTAGTCCTGGCGAGGAGGGGAGGAGGGAACTTGTGCCATTCGCCCCAGTGGTGGTATCCCTTCCCTTCACTAAAATCCAACAGAGTTTAGGAAATAAGGTCTAACCTGCACCGAACAGTTACAGTGAGAGGACTGGAGTTCTAAGAGAGATTCCGTTTCCATTAAACTCCCGGGAAAGAATTATTTAGGATATTTATCTAATTCGTACAACTTCTTCTCTTGCACAACAAACATGGAGAAGATGGGCACGGAGAGTGTGCTGAGGAATCTTCCACCACCATCCACCTGTTGCTGTTTTGTAGTTGCACTGAAAGAGGAAAATGCCAGAGCAGGTTTCGTGCACAACTAAAGATTGTTTCAGACAAAGAAAGTATGTTAGGCTGCTGTTACATACTTAGGTATTCGCATTAATGAGAAAAGAAAGCAAGGAGAATAACAACATGCAATCACACTGGTTCTGTATTACAGAATAAAAAGAAAAACTCAGTATTTCTCCTCAACTACAGGAACGCAAAGTACCAAATCACAGAATGTAATTAAGATCTGAACTTTAGGATCCGTAAGAAAAATTCAGTCCACAGCTAAAAGAAAACCCTAAAATCCTGGGAAAAAAGTAACCTGAGTGATTTAATTTCTGATCAGATAAACCAATGAAAGATTACTGTCTGATCTCTAGATAGCAGCAGAATATAGTCATCAATGGGGATGGTACGAAGAAGTGTGGTTTAAAACAACAACAAATAAAACCCCAAACAAACAAAAATCCCATACCAGCAACTCAGAAATCCTAGGTTTAGAGACAAGCCTAAAATCCTACCTAGTGTTGTTCACAGATGCTTGCTGCCAGCATGACAAAACCAGTAAAAACCTTCAAGAGAGAAATGCTGTTCTCAACAGCTACTACATGTTAAGTGCTTCTGTTATCAGGCAGCGCATAAAGATTTGGTCTGAAGCATAAAAGATGAAGTTCATGAAAGCAAACAGACTATGTTTAAGAAAAACATAAGAAAGAAAACCCAGGGTTTTGGAAGAACAAAAATTAACCTATTTTCCTGAAAGCTGTCTAAAATTGGGGAATTCTAGGTTAGGGAGAACACCACAAACTTACAAAACTTGGCTAGCGCGTGTTCTTATTGCCTAGATGGAAAAACAGATTAAAAGACATTTTTTTGACAAATCAAATCAAAACCAACCAAGCAAACACACACACACACAAAATTAAAGTCAGATATACAATTTGCACGAAGCCCTGAAAGCCATATCTAGACATTTCACGTAACTTCAACAGCCACAAAAACAGATAAAATTGCGTATTTAAAAATGTCAATCAACTCACACCTACACAGAACTCTTGAACACGCACTGCCAAAGACAATTGTTTGAAGTAGAGCATCCCACACAATACAGTGGGGAAAACAACAGAGCTGGTTTTGAAAAGGTATTTTATCCATGTCTGTCTTGGTAAAATTACGGGGCATCTGTGGATTCCCCAGCCTTCCCCCTCTCTAAACAAGGCATCTCCTCTCAGAGTAGGTTGCAAGCGATCAGATCAATGGAATAATGATCTTGATTGTCTTTAGCTAGCTCACCATAGACATGAGTTCACAACAGAGGCAGCCATACAGCTTCCTCAGACATTAGTAAAGACTTTTGATCTTTCTTTGAAGAAACTTTTCTCAGGATATTTAAAAGTCTGTGGTTTATTTTCATGTGTGGGGAAAAGCAACGCTGAGGCGAACACTCCCACACAAAGAAATGTCTCAACAAAGCTATGCTTGTCAAAAATACCCTTGAAGAAAATTAATATATACTCACTTTGAAGGTGTACATTTTTATTCTATAGTCCTCGCTGTGGTCTCTGCTGTCTATGTCATGACTCATGGACATATGACACTCCATGCAAACACCAAGCAGATAAAAATATTTAGTAAAATGGAAATGGAGATGGCTGCAAAGGTTAAGGAGTTTGGGTCTTGGACACCCAGACCAGTTACTATGGTGTAACAAATTAACTTATACTAGATAATTCTCACTTCCTAACCAGTTTTCAAGGTGCTTGAGCTCTGCACTCTTTTGCTGAAAGCTTCTAAAAGACCAGTTATTTTGTATTTGCCACATGCACCAAGCATAAGCGAATTACAGACAGAAACACACACAGAGAAATACAAGAAATACCATTGGTGTCTTGCTTCTCTTTTGCCCAAAGGTATTATAACTAATATCATAACATTGTATTTCATCAGTTAGATTCTGTTTGGAGAGTTGTGACTACAGGCTGCTTTTCAAAATGATTTTATACCACATTATAAGCATGTTTAAGGGCACACAAGAAGACAGTTTGTCACAAGCAGTTGTTTGCCAAAGTCAATTTGCATCCATCAGAAAGGAAGAACCATACTATAGAACACACACTGGCCAGTGAAGTTGCATTTCTGTACACACGAGTATGTGTAGGGAAAGGTAATCACCAGATTCAGAGATGTAAAAATTGCACTGGACTGTGCGAACTTCATTTGTGTTTTATTCTTAGAGACCTCATTATATTTGTCTTTTGCTTCTTATTACTTTGAATAATAGTTTTAAAATTAAGAGATCTGTCAGGCTACTAAAAACATGGGAAGAAAAATATTGAATTGACAGTATTTAGATTCTGCCTAGATGATTACAATAGAACATTAAATGTTCCCATTTTAGGGGTGAAGGGGAACACTATAACAATGAAATTTTTTTTAAAACCTGGTATCACAAAACTCACCTTGAAATATTACCACACAACCACAGTATTTTGGCTACATCAGGTCTGCTGAGAACAGCAAGAGCAGTGTAGGCAATAACATGTATTTTCAGGAAGGCAGAAATAGCTGCTTTTGCAGGTTCCCCATTTACCAAAAGCATGTTGAACCCGGGGAAGGAAGGGCACATACCTGCCAGTTGGGAGACAGGCAAACACATGGAGCACTTAAGAGTCTTGTGCAATGAGAAATTTCCTCTGGATTTTAAACTCTGCCAAAACCGTCATGTACTTGCACAAAATTAATTCCACTACTGAGACAATACCTTCACGTATGTTTACACTGTGGCACTGATCTTGACCAGGGCCTCTGTAAGATTTCATTTAGTAAGTTTCTAGTAGGATAAGGGGAAAGCAAAAGCCAGAAATGAGATATGAATGTGAGAACTAGATCATATCAATAACCTGCAAAATATAAAAGCCAGTAAAAAACATCAGCAGAGTTGGAAAAAATCACCAAAAACAAAAAAAACCACCACAAAAACCCATCAAAAAAATCAAACAAACAACAAACCCACCATTCAGTAGACAGGAGGTGTGTACCTTACAAAAAATTTAGTGTATCTTGACACCCAAAATCTAGAGCTTTTTATTTGAGGTCTTTTCTTTCTGTTTTCAAATTTGCATACTGTTATTTTACAAATAGCTAGCTACCCCCTTCTCAAGTCATCAAGTAGCCTCCTTCAGATATCGCCAATGGGATTTACAGAAACATCACGCAAAACCCTATTTGTTTCACAAGTCTGAACATACCACCCTTCAGCTTCATGAATACCCCCATGACAGATGATTCTAGGAAAAGGCCAAAATTTCCAGTATATTCTTCCTAAGATAGCCTGAGCTTGTTTCTCTGTGGCAACAAGGCTGTGTGCCTTGTCTACCCAGCAGTCCCCTCCTGAACCACTGCCAACTGCAAACAAACCACAGAGCGGGCAAGATACTGACAGTGCTACAGGTTTCCCTGGTGCCTCCAGAAAGAGTTGAGAGAGAGCCACAGCAGCTGCTGCTTTTGCTTTTCTATAGGCACAGACCTACAGAAAACCAGGCTCCATTAGTGCTTCTCTCTACACAGCTTCTTTCTTCCATTTTTTTTTAAACATACATACCACAGTAATTAATCTAAATTGGAGCTGAACTATCCTGCTACATAAATGTCTACAGTCTAGTTAATTTCAAGATATTCAGCAAAAAGAATGAGTTCAGATACACAGTTTCTCAGATAGGAACATTTTCTTTACATGTAGCACTATTTCCCGTTTTTGCTTTGGATAATGCTGTAATTACAGAGTAATTATACATCGGAGCCAAAATTACAACAGCTGAATAATAAGTATTAAACCACAACACTGTATTAAATAATGTTAACTGTTTCTTATGCTCATAAAAAGAGAAAATTCTATACTTGGAAAGTAAATTCATATAATTAAAATTGGAACAGCTGAGTTTTATTTCAGTACTTTACCAATAAAAATCTGTCATACAGAAGACTGCAAGGTTCACATTTTTTTATCTAGAAAGAGAAACACAATACGGCATCGCAGAGTTTACCTTTTCAAACACTTAGATCTACTTGATGTTACAGTAACATTTTTTCCACATGCACAAAAAATTTCTCTTGTACTAATTCTTACAGATAACCAACTTAGAGCAACTAATTACAAAATGAGTGTGAAATATTTTCGTTTAAAAAGGAAAAAAGCCCTAAACCCAAGGAAGCAGATAAAGTTCCCCATATTAATCTCTCAGAAGCAATTCAGTGTAATTGTGTAAAATTTCCGCACAACCCTCAATTCCCAGAAGTAGAAAGTTAAAGAAATTCCAGCTATTTTAATTTCAATTCCTCCTCAACCTTTTGAACCCTTGAAAACACGGGATTATACTAGTGCTGTTGCCCTGCAGCAGCATGTTGAAGCTAAGGTGCACGTACAGCTTCGGTCATTCTCCCACTAAAACTAAAACGTGCACACTGGGGCCTTGCATCATGGATAGTACCTCACTGGGAAGACAAATTACCTCAAACAAATCTACTGTGTCTAACCTATTTGCCACATAAACTGTATACACAGAATGTAATAAATATACTGTAATTTCCTAAGACTACCGTCAACTTAGCAAAATGCTGAACCACAAACTAGGAGAGCTGAATTCCTGTGGAGGAGAGAGAAGGGTTTAGCAGGAGGAAAAAGTGACCCGAGTGCCTCTGACTGCTAGGTACGGTCAGAAGTTGTTTCAAGGTATGACCAGAGTCAAGGGTAAAACCAACTCATGTCAGAAAACTCTCAAAGTACTAATTTCTGAGCTGGATGGAACCTCTGCGGAGTCCAGGTCTTCGTTTCAGATTTCAGAACAGCTACCAAGTTTTGCCAAAGAAATGTTATGCGATACAGCAGGGAGTCCAAACTTTTGATTTTGTCATGGATCACCACAAAGAGGTCCAGTACCCAGACCACTTGATTTTATGGATCATCTGATGAACCTCGCTTAGAACAAGGCTTGACATCTCTGAATAGGAGATTTTCCTAACATGAACATTTCAAGTACGTTCCGAGTGAGCCATTTATGCTTTCAAGCAGAGCACTGTGAATGGGTGTGCCTTAAACACCACAGTATGAACTTAAGTATGTGGGTGAACACCACCTGAGTGTCAGTAGGAGATGGGCTGAGACTGGTTAAACGAAAGGCCTAACGAGCACAGAGCCACAAACCCAGCAACTGGCCACATGGTACTATATATGTATAACATATCCAGGCACAAAATCCTGTGGGGTGTGTGTGTGTGTGTCTATATATATATATGTATAACATATATATATATGTTAGAGACATTACAAGACTGAAGACCGGATCACAAGTTCCAGATTCACCGATACTGAAATGACAGACAAGTGACACTGGTACATTCTTTAAAAGGACCCGGTGAAAACCTCCCGCATAGACACGGCCTTCTGAAGATGACTGTAACCCTGTACAGACCTTGTACAAAATGCACTTGGGAAGATCTTACCTAACCACAATCACTGCGGACGTGCAAAACACTACAGAATTGGAAGGGGGAGGAGGAGGAGACAACAGATGGTAGAAATTTCACAGTACCTTTACCGTCAGCAAAGTAACATGACAACTCTCTAACACAGTCCAAAAGGCATCTTACTGTCTCAGAAGAGGCTCCCTGTCTCCAAGGGATGACAAATCTGACTTGTGGTCAGATGAGTATAAACCACAACCAGCGCAAAAATGACATCCAATTCTCAACCATGCACTTTTCCTGTCTGGGAGTGTTTACATCCTCTGTTGAATCCAGATTTTCTTCCCATTTGAGTAACTGTTCTTCTTGCAGGATCCCCTACGACTTCAAAGACCAAAACTTGACAAGATCCCACAAGAGTGGAAACAGACTGCTGATTTATTTTCTTTCTCCTGCTTGACTCCCTGTAACTCCACATGCCAACAGATGGATAAGGCTACACAGGTAAGCACTCTTGCACCAGTTTTCCCAGACAAACAACTTCATCTTACAGTTTCCATGCCAGGATGGAAACACTTACTTATCCCAGAGACCCTGGGGTAAAAACCTGTTAAAGAAAAGAAGTCTCTTCACTGCCAAGCCTATGCAGCAAAACAGCACGAGTCTACTCTGACTAAGAGCACAGCCCGAATGAGAGTGTCATCCGTGGTACAAGAGAACATCCCTCTGAGTAGAAGGCACTGCAAATGGTTTTCAGGGAAACACTAAAACAGTCTACCCAGAAGCAAGGGCTTTATCTTTGGAATTGGTCCAAAATCTACCACAGAGCAATGTATTCCCACTCAGGGGAAGGATGAAAGTCCTGAACACATTCTATCAGAAGGCACCAGTTCCAGAAAAGGCTCAGTGAAGATGTGAAATGGCGAGATCCTGCGATCCCAATTAATAAGACGACTTTTTCAACTTCTACTGTGGTTCAGCATGGCTCAATTGCTGCCCCACAGGTCACATCAGGACTACAGAAGGAGAACAAGACAAACCTGATGCTTTCTCTGGTGGAGGACATGATGTGGCCTAACCAAAAGCCCCTTCCCATGCCTGGACACTACCTGGCACACAGTCACACAACCAAGGAGAAAACTGGGACAGAAGATTAATTTCTCCTTTGGCATATACATGTGGCATTGAGCCAAACATGATGCTTCAAAGTACAGGAAGAAATGTCCTGTGGTGGGACCACCTTTTTTCTTGCCTCAAACCACATTTGTAGAAATGGGCAGAGGGTTGCAGACCTCTTTCCAAAAGACATCACGTGCTTCGCGCTTTCCCATTACATTGGCATACTGAACAATCTCATCTCAACTTCTTTTACAAGACAGTCTGTTGGTAGGAGTCCTATCAATTTCAGCAAATCAAAAGCATTTACCATATCCCTTTAAGGGATGTTAAAAACCAGAAATACATAATTCCTTGCTTAGTCACGGATTTTTGGAAGAAAAGGCAAGTCCTCAACTATTCAGGATCCTTACCCTGGGATTAAGGGAAGATTTGGTCCTGTGAGGGATTTTGTTAGCTCATAAGTCAATCACTGACTAAAGAGAAAGCACTAAAGGGAAAAATAGATGGAAAAGAAATGGATGTCTCCTAAAACCCTAAGGTGTCTGAGGTGAAGTCATCTCTGAAGGATATTTCAGTCTTTCCCACAAAAGTGCAGGGATTTCTGAACCACCTGCTTGCTCCCTGCTGCCAAAGAGACAAATGCAGTTTCATCTCCTTCACAATATGATTGAGAGGGTGGAGACCAAGTTAACATCACAGAAACATTTGGTCATTTATTCTTTTGGCTCTTCAGGAAAGTATATTTTGATCCCTCAGATTACTTGCTCATCACCAAGGAGAGGAAAATGTCTCCTTTATATGCAGCAGGACAGCATACATGTTCAGAGATGAGCAAGCTCTTTAGAAAACAGAACAGAAAACTATAAAAAGAACAAGAACATTAACACTTGGAACAGATTCAAACTTTGCTGAGTATGTTACTTGCAATAATTTGATTTACCAGAATGTTTCAGTGTAACCTACCCTTACAGAATTTTGAATCTGGAACCAGCCTACCAACCTGCACTGAATCTCATGAGCCTGGGAACCATCCCTTTGTGACTTCAAGCCAGATACCACTGCAAAATCTTCAGTGAAACAGATACCTAATAACATGAAGGAAAGCACCACAGTACAGAACACAGGCCTTGTGCTCTTCAGTTACCACACAGTAAACTAATGAGTGGTCTGTGATTTCAGGAGATGCGACTTCATGGTTTGGGTGATCCCTTTCAATCTCTCTTATTTTTAATGCAAGCAGATACTGCCTAGATGGTACATAAAGCACCGCATGAGAATGCTGACAAGTATCCTTGCTTCTTCTGTTCATGTAGCTACTGCTCTGTAGTAATTGATCCAGAAGCACAAGGCACAGATGCCCGACCAAATCTTCTCACCCGCTTTCTTCTTTCTTAGCAGTCGTTTTTTACTGTCTTCTGAGGTAACTTATATCATCCTTCTTCTTAGTGATACAGAGAAATAAGGCTTGAATTAGCTTCCATACAGAAGTTTGCTACAAGATGCAAGAGTCGGTCTTCCAGGAGAAACCAGAGGCTCTCTTTGTGAACTACAATCCCCGTTACAAGAAGAACACTTCTTTCCTTATCTCTTTTTTGCAAGATAGCTTTCTTGTACACAGACCTCATCAATATGTAATTTAAAGTGAAAACTGGCCAAGACACAGGTAGGCAAGAAGGCAAATTTTCCACTCATTGGTCTAATCTTGAAAGCCTGGGCTCAGAAGGGATGAGATGCCTTTTTGGATGCCAGGAGATAACCAATACCCACAAATTTTATAAGCCTATTAACATTTTTGCATTGCGGTGTGGGCAACTGGGAGGAGGAGGGGAGAAAGTTGCTCTTCGTTAACCTCCAAGAACACGGAAAGAGCTGTTCAAAGCAGAAAATAACCCAACATACCAAACCGTACAGGTGGTAAATGCCAAAGGACACTGTGTCTATCTTGAATGTTACACTAGGGCTATTCAAGGGCTTAGTAACATTGCAGAAAATTAGAATCCTCTGGACTAGAATGGATCATCTTTCTGCCATGGTGCAAGGGCATGACAGAGCAGCTGACATTCTGTCCAAAATGCCAGGTGCACTTTGAGGGTAAGTCCCTCAGGTGGTGCCAGATCAAAGGGGGGCCAGATCAACTTGAAGGTGGTGAGGAGTTTCAGGGTAGGTGGATGGGATGTTTATTTTTGTCCACTTCTGAGGTCCCACTTTGCTTGCTGAATGAGCAGCTACACTGTCTGTGGCAATTTGAATCTTTGAACGGCCCTCCTGTTACTCACACCTACATCCTTTGACAGCCACATTAGCACTAAAATCCTTACGTAAACAGACAACACTACAAATAATAAGGATGCCAGTCAATGGACAGGTAATGAGAAGGCTTAAATAAACAGAGAAAGAATACATTAATAAGCCAGCCTACTAATACCAGAGTGTTTGTGGCTCTCTTGTCAGCTACATTCACGTACCAATAAAAAAAGCATACATTTATATTGTGCCACTTCATTCGCTCATTATTCTTGTTAGTTGCTAAATCTGATAAATATTTGCATTAGCAGATTCAATAGTAGGCACTGGCATTCAGGAATGCCAGCCTAGAATGCAGGTACAGTGTAAGTAACAACTCTGCTCAACAAGAACACACAAAAAATCCTCTCAGGGACGGACACTGCAAAGGCATCATCTCCACGGAAGGGTAACCTATTTGGCAGTCAGCTGGCCTTCTCAGGGACCAACTGCCTTTTGCCAGTGCAATACGGACTGATCTACCTGATTAAGAAGTAGGCATGTCAAGCTTAAAATGGAATTGCAACTAGCCCTCTGCAGCTGTGAAAACTGTGTGTGGCATATGGCCTTGAAGCCAACCGCATGTGTACGGTGTAAGAAAAAATGTGGGGGAGGACATCTTACTCAGCAGAATCACTGAAACTGTGGTCCTTTCAAGTTCAGGATCCTGTTTCCAGGTACAGGTAGCTCAAAAAGCTTGAAAAGGCACAAACCTCTTTCTCATACATTAGTTACTCTTCCCTTCTGCAAGGAATGCCGTATTGACACTTGTCAACAAGTTTGACAGTAGCTTGATGTCCAGTTGAGACTGCTGCCCCACCTGGCATGCATGAGGGGGAAAATGCAAGGACTCCTTGGACTATTTATGCACTTCATAACATCCTGTGTTTGTGGCTTCAAAATGCATGGACAAGCTCAGGCTGCCTTCAGATTACCTGATTTAACTCACTAGTCCTGCATTTGATTTCATGAACACTAGCCATTAACTGTACACAGAAGCCAAGCAGGCATTCAGCATTTTACACTCAAAGGAAACCAATAGTTTTCTTCCAAAGTAGTAACATTCTGTAAGCAAGATACAAAAGGTAAGTCTAATAAACAGACCACAGCAAACAAAGAGAAACTATATTCAACTGAAAGGACAGGATGAGCACCAACTTAAACTAGTCATCATCAGGTAACAACACTGCCAGCCTGCTATGAACAACTCTTGGTTTCCTACATCACTGTAACAAGCTCCAATCCTAACCTGACACTGTTGGTGCGCAGCTTCGCAAAACAGGTTCTGGTGCACACTGCCATACATATCTGGCACGTCTTGATTTCTGGAGACCTGAAGAAGCCATTTTTTCTTATGAAATTCAAGCTATTCTGAGTGCTTTAAATTAGACTAAAGGAGACTTCAGCTTAATAGAAGATGTCACTTGCTTTTCTTGTAATGTTTTAGATAAATTCTCCCCACTCTCAGCCATCATCCATTACAAACCAAAAGCTTCTTCCACCTTCTTTGTTGCAGAAAATCAACACCAGGAAGTATTTGCAGCATTCAGTGGAAAGTTACCACGGTTAAGGAGTGCAGTAACAGAGTTTAAGATTTAGAGTCAGAACCTGGCGGAAGGGGGAGCTCTGAAAGAACTTTGTCAGCTGCACATTTGTGAGGCCAAAAAGCAGCAGCACAATCACCATAGGCCATAACAGTTTTCTGTACCTTTCAGCAATTAGCTTTGCAGTTTAGTAAGAAAAATTGTGCCTTATTTGTATTTGGAACGTGTCTAATTTCACCTATAAATCACATGATCAGGGTTTTGTCTGCTGGATGGTATCTCATGACCACAATTTTCCTGTAGAGGTGGACTATAACACATTCATACCTTAATCTGAGTGGCGATAAGCAGAACAGAGTTCCTGAGGTTAATCAATATTTATACAGTGTTAGTCATTTATCTGTAAAGACATTAGAGTATGTTTACTTAACAGCGGAACTTCAAAGGGGCGTAGTTAGGACAGGTGTCCCTTTGCCCAGGTACTAACACCTCTAGAGTGCTACAGTCTAGCACTAAAGCGGTAGTAAGGTTTCATACTACATGGTTATCAGGGAAGGGAACACACCACGATCAGCAAGGTAGTTTGGCCTTGGGGACAGCGGTGGTGGGAAGGGAGTGTTTACGATGAGGCTCACCCCTACATTTTGCCAAACACGGGAAATGCAACTGCATAACTCGTAGTAGTGGAGGATCGCTTTTGTGCTCTCTCTTGGACAAGGAAAAACAAAACACAGTTATAGAGTCGGGTCTGGGACATTATTAAATTGGAACAGAAAGATCTTCCTAGTGAAAACCTTCTAAACTTACATTTGCCTCATGACAGTAAGTATGTACCTGGAAGCTGAGGTAGGCACTGTTTCTGAACGGGAATGGTAGTCTGCGGCCACGTGCACAGTACTGCTGCTAAAGTTGCTGCCTTTGCAAATACTGAGGAGGGAACTGTTGCAACTGCGTAACACCAGTTAAGACTCACTTCGCTACAGACATCCAGTAAGGATCACAGCCCAGTCCTGTTGTCTTAAACAAGATTGTCAGATTTTGTCAAATGACAACCAGCCTTGTGTGGGAGGGAAAACTACCAGTCTGGAGGGAATAATACCCACCATAAATTATGGTAAAGTTTTATAGTCTCTGCTAGTTAAAACAATTACTTTTCTCCCCACCTTCCTTCAGCTTCAGAGATATAAACCATGCGTTCCAGAAGTAGCAGCACAGAAAGCCCAACCAGACCAAAGCTGAACCAGCAAAGGCCAAAAGACCACCACAAAGAAGAGGCTGGTTACAGTGGGAGAGGAAGCGTGCAAAGGCGGCAGCAGGAGAAGGACGATGTAGCCCGAGCCAGTACCATCCTAAGGAGCCCTAAGGCAGAAAAAAAACAAAGAAGTTCTTTCAAGAAAAGAGAGGATCTCTCTCGTGATGACTTGTTATTTCTTCTTAGTGTCCTCGAGGGTGAATTACAGGTGATTTATGGTCTTATTTTATACCCCTGATTAAAACTCACTCCCTCCCCCAATCTACGACAAACACATGCTGCTTCATGTCCAGGAAACAAACACCCTACCTAATTTGATACAGAAGGACAAATATAAACTGTGAAGCACATAAAAACATACTCCAAATTATAGCTAGTATTATAGCTATCATCCAGAAAAGGTGATCTTTACACCACCCCTAAATGCAGATAAAACGTACTCACAATGTACCTGTACCACACTAAACCCACTCACAGCCCACTACCAAGGGCCATCACGTAACTCTCAAAGCAGGGAATTCACAAAAATTTCCTCTTGTGCTGCCCCACTCTAAGTACTTTGAATACAAAGCATTTGTCACTGTAAAACCTATATGGAGACCATATTAGAGACCTTTAAAATCTGAAATAATTAGTTCTTATATCCCCTTCTCCTATGAGGTCATGAGCATTACTCCCTATGAATCAGTATGTGCCAGATCGCAGGAAGTCACTCGCTCAACAATATCCTAACACCTTTTGCTAGAAAAATCAAAGTAGCCATTTTATTTCCCATAATATGAAACACAAGCGTTGCATGCCACTTAGCCCACAAGGTACTCGAATTTGAAAAGTGAGCACTTTTCTACCTGGAAAAGAAGCCAGCTGCCAAGTGGTAAATGATGCCTAACCTGGTCAAACGTAATTTCGGGAAGTGAGAACCAGATTTCCAGTGAGCAGGGAGAATGTTTCTGTGGCAGGCTGATTGCACAGAAGTAGTGACAGCCACTTAAAACTGCTCACAGGCAGAGGGAAAAGCAAATTGGGCAAAGTGACACAAATGGATGTTTCACACGGTTTCAGAGTTTATTACCTAGACAGTACTTGGGTAGTTCTGTTCTGAAGAGATGCATATGTATTTACATAATAATATGTACATGCTAAAGAGAACACACATGCAATATGAATATTTGATAGATGTACCAATTTCTGAGGGTAGATCCAAGGCAAACTGCTACAGAACATTTCATTATGCAAACAGAATGATTTCTTGTTTTGCAAAACATTTCTTTCCTGCTCACTTTCTTAATTTAAAATTCAGATGTCACACACTCCTCCAAAACCAGTTCTCTTCCTCTCAAAGGAGATGTGTGCGTATATATATTTATAGTACACACACATTTCATTACACTTGTGTAATATAAATAAATACATATAAACACACACTGCACTTCTTAAGATTCAAAATTGGAACAGAGTGAAATGAGAAACTGGAAAACATGAGTTTGACACGAACATTTTAAATCATGTCTGACATTCCAAAGGAAGCATTATGAATGAAAAAAAGAAGTGAGAAGTCAGAATTTATTCCTAATTTTTTACCTCCTGCAATGCCAAGTCAAATCTCTGAAGATCAGCTGTCAATCCAATCATAACTGAGTTTCAAAGTTAGATGACATTACTCTCCAAGAACATTTAAGATGCACAAAGATCACTATTCTAGTTTTATTTTGCAATGATAAAGATTAAAAAATCTACTTCTAAACACAGTCACTAACAAAGATACAGAAGTGCTCCAGCCAAGAGCAGTGAGACTGAAAGTGTTACCCTCTCCTGATACATCCCCTCTTCCTGATTTCCTCCCTTCCTATTCTACCCTTATAGAATTAACATATGCTTTGTTTTAACTGAGACCACTGGGGACAACAGGTGAGACATTTTATGTAGTCACCTTAACAGAGGCAGGGAGGCAACCTGTCCCACCAGAGGGGGCAGAGAAAAAGAGGGGGACAGCCCTAGAGCAGGTGGTGACCTGAACCAGTTTCCCTCACAGTGGAAACGTTCACATAACCAGATATTCTCATGAAAGAACATCACCATTAGAAGTGGGACTTCAAGACAATTGGCACAATATTTGCAGCAGGTATTCTGTCCCCTCCAACTTAATATCTAGGAGTTAGTAACTTTATAGCCAAGAAGTGTTCTTGGTGGTTTGATTTTGGGGTTTTGTTTTGTTTTTTAAAGAGCAAAGAGAATCTATAGATCAGTTCCTATACTGCAGATACATACAGTGCGTTCCTCCAGCATGGAGCACGCACTTTGAGAACAACGCTGTACGATAGGAAGAAGGCATGTACACCTGCAAGCTTGTGCAAGAATTTCTGAAATACATACACAGAAGAACATATTGAAAACATACCTGTGAACACACTGTATTTACTCTTTGGATATCATCAGACATAAGACCAAGGAAACAAATGCAGTGGCACTTAAAAATGAAAAGTATAATGCACATTTTTAGGCTATACTTTCTGAAACCACTTGATTTTTGCAAACCAGATAAAAAGGTAATGATTAAGAGAAGGTGGTGTTAAAATGCATACACCCCCTCCCTTTGCTTTTTAGCACACACTCACAAATTAAGAATATACTTACAGCAGTTTCTTCCAAAAACTTGATGCTGCAATGTTGCTTATTACCCAAGGGCATGTACACAAGTGTGTTCACATCGACATGTCTATAAATACATAAGGCACGGTCTCACACATGCATGCACACATACATATTCATGCGCATGACGCCCCACTGCCAGCTTTGAAAGCAATTAATCTTGTTTTAAGAAGTGCCATTATTGCATGGCTTCGGAATGCATGTTGCAAAGGGTCACATCCCCTCCACCACCCACCTCACTGCATTCACCACTCAAATGAGCAAACTGCCCCAGGCCAGTTTAAACTACAGAAACCACCTTTGCACCCAGAATATACAGAATGTGCAACACTTCCAGGCGTCAAGAACCACCCTAACATCTTTCATTAACAATTTAAAATCAGCTTCCAATACCACAAATCACACTTTGCCCTAGAACTGTCTTGTAAATGCTACACACTGGTTCAGAAGCAGTAATACAATCTGATCACTAAACAAAAGTACTTCAGCATTGAGGAGGGTTCTGAAGATGTTGGAGTTCATGCGGAACTAATAAAATACAAAGACCAATACTTCCTTCATGCTTTTTAACTGTCTTCATGTTAGTGATTATTTTAGGGCACTTTATATGTGCAGCATTCCTTAAAAGGATTTTTGGTTTTCTAAAATCAGAAGTAGAAAGCTAACCTGTAATACACATATACAGTTTAAGAAAACAAAACTTTACTTTGTGTTTCCGCAGGCTCAAGATGAAGTTATAGGAGTACTTAAGGCTGAAAAAATTGACTTGGCTTTGCTTGAAGCACAATACGGCTTTGTTACTCCCAAGAAGGTGTTAGAGGCTCTCCAGCGAGATGCTATTCAAACTAAGGCTGAGCAATGGCAAGAAGATATCTACGAAAAGCCTATGGGAGAGGTATGAACATATAACTGATATTTAACCATAGTTCCCACCAAATTCAACAGAAAATATCTCACTGACTTCAGGAAAAGAAAGATTCTAGATTTAGAGTTCGTTTGCTAACGTGAGTTTAAATGACAGCAGAACGAAGTCTAGGGTCCAGTGGGGTCCTTCACAAAAACAGGTATCATCTAATGATCCTCATTTATACAGCGTACTAGGGGCTTTAAATATAGACAGAGATGGCTTTGTCTAACTCAAACTCTGATAATCAGCCTTGTATTTTTTGACACTGTCATTTGTTGGGGTTTGTTTGTTTGTTCGTTCTTTCTCCTTTCTGTTATCCAAACTCAGAACCGACAGAAACAGATGTCTCCCCATTCACCTCACTGGGGGCACCTTACCAATGGCTGGTGAGCGCCCATCCAGCACTACCAGCACAGCTGCCTTTACATATCCCAGCTCCCACTAATTCTGGGGGAGTCACAGCTATACCTGCTTGGTCTGAGTAGTTACTGTAACGAGCTGTCGTTAGCAACTTAAGTGAGCCAGAAGTCCAATATTCTCACATTATACTTAAGTAACCTTTAGTTTAATTACAATGCAGGAGCAGCAGTCACACTTTCTGAACAATGTTACCTGAGTTTCGTTTCTGCCTTGCAATGCAAATCACTGGATATTAAAATCCCTTCATATCAGAATATGGTTTTTTTCCCCAAGTCTCTCCTCTTTAATTTAGAGAAACAATTTTTAATATGCTGTTTAGTATGATAATCATAATAAAAAGCAGAAGTTATGAATAAAATTCTTCTACCAAGTATTTTCCAAACTTTCTGAACAGAAAGGTACCTAAAGATATAGAGTTCATTTCAGAGAAAATTATGTCAGGCAAAAGGTCAACACTCATTTCAGAGGCTCAAAGGTTAAAATCTCTGCCTATAATCTGAAACAGATAAAGTTCAATTGTGGAGGTTAACTTATTTTAGAACATTGTGGCATTATGTCACAGAAACTTTGAGCACAAATGGAAATGATTTGAAGAGAAGTCCAAAACAGTGTGAAAACATAAGTTCAGTCTGTTACTTTACATAAGTTCACACACGCTTTTTCCTTCTTACGCTTAATGGCAGAGAAAGGATTTCTAACACCACTGGATTTGGCAATTCCAAAAGGCAAAGGTAAACATCCTGAGACCAACTGAAAGGCTAGAAGGACCACTGGCACTTCGTATATCTTGGTAAACCAGAGGATGTTATAATCGGCAGGCATTTCGCAATTTCAATTCCAAAATCCTCCCAAATTAAGCCAGATACCCATTTAAATTTTTTATTTTTATTTTTTTAAACATTCATTAAAAAAAACAAGGGAAAGGTGAAACTAGCCACAACATATGAAAACTGAGCATTTAAATTCCCCCTTTGCCAGCATGACATCTTTGTATTCCCCTACTAAATCTCTGCTCATCCAGTTCCTTCAGAGGGTGTGAGTCTCAGCTGTGACAATTTAGCCTTGTAGCCCTGAACATCAAGGATCTTCCCAAAACTCAATTGAAAATACAGTGAATTTCAGAAGGCATCTGTAAGATTACTGGTCCTTTAACGTTCTCTCAACCTCACTCACCTATCGTAAACGTCAGGAAGTTTCCTGGCAAATTTGGTCAAGAACATAGTGGGAAAATTTGGTGACTGGACAGCTTTACTCACGAGGAACAGGATTCATAGCTGAAGAAATGCAGCAATCCTCGTTTAAAAGCAGAGGGTTTTCTCAGACAAATTTGCTCTACAGCTATTTCTTTCTGCAACCTAACAAATGCCAAACAAGCTTACCCTTATTCCTCACACTTGAGGTTTAAAGGGACTTAGAAGAAGAAAAAATACTTATTGTTTTTGCTTCTGACACAAAGGTCTGAAAAGGTTTTCATCTTTGAATCTTTTAGAAATTTAGATTGAGTCAGCTAGTCATGGAAAAAAAACTGGCTTCAGATCAATTGCCACTTCTTTTGAACAGAAAATGAACGGTATTTAACGTCCTAGTAAATACAGACTAATAGCATAAGAACGATTTTCGCAGATTAAAAAAACAAAGCCAAAACTCCACAAATTTTTAAAATACTCAAAAAACATCAGAGAAAGTGATGTAGGAAAAGAGATTAAGAGAAAGATACCGCAAAATTTATGGTATCTTCTTCTCATGTCTCAAACCCTCATGGAATTAGAAAGCCAATTCTGGTTTCTGACTTTCCCTAGCTTCCAATAACACAGTCAAAGATAAAAAAATCTGGTGCCTCACTGTTTGAAATGTGATGAGCAATACCTCCCACCACTTTGAGAACTCCTCGAAAAGCAATGAGACCAGACGAAAGTCTGTATTCTGCACCCATCAAGGATAATTCAAAATTTCATCACCTTTTAAAATCCCAGTGCCAATCAACTCAGAGAAAGATGCATCCTCATCAGCCTTTTAACAAAGTGTATCTGATTGCATCCTCACAACATCTTACAAGCCCTGGTCACAACGTTCCAACGACTGCAGCTGTAGGGCACCAATAAGTTACAGTCACAGGAAGACACTGAAACAATAGTGTTGACATGGCATTCAGGAAAAGCTGACCAACATATCCGCATGGAAATTTGGCCCAGTTAGGGTTCAGAAAGACAAGGAAGGAGCTGTTCTGGTAATCTCCATAATCCTAAACTCAAGATTATACGTTTACAAACAATGACCTTAAGGATATTAATATTCCACTAAAATTTGGATAAAGAAATACAAGTAACCTGGATTTTATTCTGGCACAGTGCCAAACACAAAACAGTTTAAAAAGAGAAAGATGAACAAGTTAAGTTCTAACATAATGGATACGAGACACCATCCTAATTTGACTTCAGAGATGAGTTGCTGGCAAAATGTATTTCAATGATTAGATTCTTGTGAATTTTTAGTTTGCTGAACTATTCAGTTACGTAAAATCATGCCTCTTATCTTCCATTATGTTGTACAGTGCGGTCACGTATTAATTCTAGCAAAAAGCCCATATGGTTAGCAAGAACAAAACAACAAATCACTTAATTAAGATTTTATCATCTTAATTTTCAGCAGAAGACATTTATACTGCTGATTAGTCCTCTGCATTTTTCAGCCAAGAATTGTATATGCTAAGTAAATGTGTGTGAATACATACAAATGGCTATTTCTGCATGTGCAGATTCAGTGTTTGGACAGAGTAATTTGAGAAACCAGGGGCTGCTGGAGACCGCTCCTGTGAGAGGATCTCACACTAGCAGGGGTTCACACAGCTCCTCTCTCTTCTCTGCTGGATACGTGGGAGTCAGCCACAAGATCTCATAGGGAAAATGCCAGAGTCAAATTTGGTCCCCAGGGAAGTGCCTCTCGCACAGGGACACGACAGAGCTTCCAAACCAAACACACAGAAGCGCGGCAGTACCAAACTCGGCTCCACTTAGTCCTGGAGGGAGGGAGAGGCTTGCTGCACAATAACACACACAAATGTCACAAGCCAAATGCCCATATCCATAACGCAGCTTACAGGCAGGTCTCACGTCTGCATTAATTGTGATGTAGGATCTGCTGGCTCTCCAGTTCTCCTCTCTATCACCCACCTGTACCACGAAACAAGCTCAGCACCTCTTCCCTTCTCTCCTGAGTAGAATTCCAAGCTCCCACTCTCCACCTTGTCCCCAGCCACAACAGCCACACGCCAGCTGCAAATGCTGATGGTAGAACTGATTCGACAGCACTCTTAGAGAAGAAAACCTAAATGCATCTTCTAATGCAAGCAACAGGAGAAAACTGCAATATGAAATAGCTTTGATGTAGCAGCTTATTTACTTGTCTCTCTTACTCTTTCGTGTAAGCAGGTCTCCCCAGGATACTACTGTTCTTTTACCCACTTTCAAAATCCTCGTTCCCCCCCTCCCTTTCCCAATCCAAATAAACAGTTTAGATTACAAACTGGTATTGAGATACCAATTGATACGCTGACAAAAGCACAACTGCAAAGTGAAAGGCACTGGCATTGCTCACCGAGAACTGCAAAACAAAACCACTGGAGTTACTACCTTTCTTCTTGAATACTTGTTGCTTGGATTACCACTTGAATTAACCTCTCATAGCTGTTCAACAAACAACATATGCTGAGCCCATAAAACACTGCTGGCAGGTCCCGTACCCTTCACACTCAACAGTGCAGAAGCAGGACTATTTTCTGTTTGGTTCACGTTGTTTGTGTTGATGACTAACCCTCATCTTCATCGGGCATTTATATGTTCAGAAACAGGAGTAATTTGATTTATGATCATCTTGTAGCTAGAAATTTTGGTGTTTTCTTACGATAGCAATTTACACATCCCCTCAGGTTCTTACGTATACTTTTGAAGCAGTGGTCCAATCCATACAAACGCATCACTTAACTTTCTTAACCACATCCACGCAGACTGTCTGCCAAAAGAAATCGGAAGTTCACACCTTTGTCTTCTTCCCCACCTGCCCTTGCACTGAGGGCTGAGGCCAGCAAGCCCTATCATGCAAGGCTGATGCCCAGTTTATATCAATTTCAGTAAGACGGGGCCATAACTGCAAATAGCACCACATCAAAACTTTATGAAAAAACAGGAGGTAGGTTGCTTTCAGAGAACAGCATATATTCACCTGACAGCATGACCTTTAAAAAGGCAAGGATCAGATGGTGCTTCATGCATCTGTGCAATAGGTGTTCCAAAAAATCCTCCAAAAATCTCAGAGGGGGAAGAAGATTGATGAAACAGACTGGAAGATTTTAAATTTTGAAATTTGCACTTCTGGTGGAAGAAGGGAGAGTGTATAGAATTAAAAATGGCCAGTTTTCTTCAACTTACACATTTACAGCAATTCAGCTTTCAACCTCTGTAAAAGACAGAAAACACAGTCAACAGATTACTGTATAAGGCAGCACTTGCGAAAGCTTGCATATGCAAGGGTTTAGGTAAGAAGTGTTTTCCCACGAGAGGTCTTACTTCAGGATCATGATTCCAGAAAGCACTGACCTGGCTGGTGTAAGTGTGCAAATTATGAGTGCACAAGATGAAAAAACGCTTAACAACCTGCTGTAAGAGCACCACAAAACAGCCAGAAAGGACACTTACAGGTTTCTTTGCGTTTTTTGCTCATGCATGAAATGAGCTCAACTATGTTGCAACAGAAAAGACGCTCTCTAATGTCATGAGCAGAAAGAACGGGCATTTTCGAAGCTGCTCACATTTCTGGTGGAATATTTTGGACTCAAATCATCTTCTAAGTCTTGTCAATAGCTCCTTTTTCCTTATTCATAGCAGTGTCACCAAAAAAGTTAACAATGACTCAGGAGAAACATAAGAGAATATATAAAGGTTAAAAAGAAGCTGAGGTAAGCAGAGGGAGACTTGGAATTCCGAGCAGAAACTGAGAATATTCTTATTCAAGAAATTCATGTTTAGGCATTCCAGCTCTTCCTGTCATCGCTTCTATCAGCCAAACTGTGAATAAACATGAGGAAAAGATAATTAATCATATGCCTTGGAATTAAATTGTCCCAAATAAGCAGTGGCCCTAAGAATCTGAAGCCTCACTGTTTCTTGTGGCACATGAAATTCCTTGCGGGGGAAACACTGGAGAACCAGAATCAGCCTTGCTTCCCACACTACCCATTTGTGAATTCTTTCCTATTAATAGAGAGAAGCACTGCAAAGCAGCTTGACCTACTAGAATAGACTGTGGTTAAAAGGAGACACTGGGTTTTGAACTCCAAATTTCTCTTTTCCAAAAAGGATACGAGGATTCCTGTGTTGACCTGATGAGGGAAGCAGTCTCCACAGGGGAAGGGGAACAAGCAAGGAACAAAGATTCTCACCAATACAGATTTTCCCCAGGTCTTTAGATGGCCTCCGGGGAACACTTCTCAAACTTCAGCTAGTTCACTAATGCCTCAGGAGGAAGACCTCTTCTGGTTTCAGATACACACACTTGTATAACTTGGTCACATACTGAATTCAAAAGTATAAAAGAGAATCCTCAGAATGATAATTTCCTCTCAATTTGTGGAAATCGTTTTGTTTAACAGTGTAACTCCAGTGAACAGTGATGCCAACACCTCTGTAGTTTAGAAAAAACTAAAAGTTACCACCAAAACCTAAAATAATTATTTGAATTAAAATATCACTACATAATAATATTTAAAAGCTCTGCAGAAATTGCTGGGGAAGGGGAAGGAATTTGATATTCAAAGTATGCTATAAAGGTGCCGTCTGCAAGGCAAACCCTTTTGCAACATGTGAAATTTGAAGAACGAAACAGGAAATGCCACTGTTAAATAAAAATACTTCCAACCATTTCAAAATTTAGTGCTCACTTATTCCAGAAACCCAGAGCCACGCTCAGAGTAAGCACAGGAGACAGCATTGTTTTCCACTCTTGGTTCTATCACGCATTTACTGTGAAACTGGACGAAAACCGCTTTTTGATCTGTCTACCTTACAAAGGCAATTCAAAATGCCCTCATTGTCTATGCAGCTACAAACAAGGCAGCTATTTCTATTCGACCAAAAGTCAGTGTACTTCTGTGTGAAGCAAAGGCTGCTTCTGCCAAGACATCTGTTTCTTTACCACAATGATCAATGAGAAAAGCA
Organism: Psophia crepitans; assembly: GCA_013399095.1. Classification (NCBI taxonomy): domain Eukaryota; kingdom Metazoa; phylum Chordata; class Aves; order Gruiformes; family Psophiidae; genus Psophia; species Psophia crepitans. The sequence goes on from VWZZ01000315.1 coordinate 35,189, forward strand.
CAGCCATGGGAACAGTAACTGTTAATTAGTAGCTGTTGAGGATCAGTCATGGCAGGAGGAGGAACAGAAGGTGACTGCGGGTCCTGCAAAACAGTACCTTAACTTATTTTTCTAATTTGTCACAATTAGACTGACAGAACCAAATAACCCTTTCCCAACAGATACCAAAGGACCTGGCCATTAGCTTATTAAATGCGTTTTATATAATTAAGCCTCTCAAAATCTTTCATTAATGAAAGCCTGAGCAGTAAGAGTTTCAAAAGACATAAGGAGTTTTTGCTTTTTTTTGTAGCTTGATAAAGTTGTAGAGAAACAGAAAGAAACTCACAGACGAATGCTGGAGCAACTTCTAATGGTAGAAAAATCACACAGACAGACACTGTATGAACTAGAAGAAGAGAAGAGGAAGCACAGCAGATACATGGAAAAAAGCGATGAGTTTACAAACTTGCTGGAACAAGAACGTGAAAGGTAAGGTTACCTCTTGCCATAGTACTAAAAATACCTACAATTTAACATTACATCTAAGGATCTGTCCACCTTCTTATTCTGCATCCACTAAAAATCAGAAATACTTGCAGAGTTGTATTTTGAGAGTTCATCTGTGAAAATACACCTAGTTACTCCTAAATAACAGCAGAGTCTGCATCTTCATCAGCAGGTGAGGCAGGTCAAATGGTTGGCAGCTTCTTCAGCACTGTGGCAGCATGACAGGTATGTTACACTGCAGAGAATACAGGGAGATCTGCAAATGTATAAAGTCACAGCCAAGATGAAGCAGGTGAACCTTTCAGCATGTCTAAGATTCTCAGTGTACACTATAGTAAAAAAGTAACAGAATATGAAATCAGGCATGCAGCCTTTGATGGCAGAGGAAAAGACATGAGGAAAAGTAGAAGGTGTTTGGACAGACCACAGAAATACAGAGAGAGGAAGCAAAGGCAGAGGATAATTTACAGAAAGCTTTGAAAATAAGAATGCCATAAATTTCTCCTATCTGGATTGGCATAAAAGCCATAAATCCAACTTTATTTTTAAGTATAACCTAAAAGTGCCACAGCTTGTTTAAGCACAGTGTGAGGGTTTAAATACCAATCCTCAGAGGAAGGATTAAGAATTTAATGTTGTTTACTGTGTATTAAAAAAAGGCCACTTTAAACTGTGGCTTCTCTGAATCTGCAGTAAAACTGAATACATCCCAAGGCAGGGGGAATATCGAAGAACGTTTCCTATTCCCTGGATATCTACTGCAGAGGATAGGAGAATATTTGTCTCCGTTTCCTTTTGCTTAGGAACAGCTTCCAGATGGAAATGTTTGGGTGTGAGAATGTTAAGGCTATTCTAAACTCACATTATACAGAGATAATTCTTCCTCTGCTTCGTCTGTGTAACATCATGTTCCATGTATTTTGGCAGTGTTCATCCTTTGCACTACACCTCTCTCCTGCAGCTCTATCAAAGATAGCACATATGCTTCCCACGGAGCACACAGCCATATTTATGGTTTACAATTAGAGAGGCTGGAGGGGGGAAAAAACCCCTTTCATTCTCAGAAAAATGTGTACAAATGCAGGCAAGCACAGGCACACACAGAAAAGCACATATGAAGTCCTTCCACAAGGCACAGAACTGACTTTTTTCCTCTAAGAATTCTTTTTGTGAAACATCATCAGGAAACAAAACCTGAGATGAATGGAAGTTTTCATCTCTGCTGTCTTTTCCTCAAGGACTATGAGACACACATCTTAGAGACAGAGCTTAACAACTACAGTTGCTAGAAGTAGCAAAAATGTTACATCACACACGTGCTCACACAGCACAAAAAGCTGCAAAGAAGGAAAGACTAAGTGTCAGAATCCTGTTTTTTTTTTCTCTTTCTTCTGAACACGGGGCAGACATGGGATTAAAACTCTCTTCCCTGTCACTCCCTCCATATTCCCCCCCCAAGAAGACTGTAAAAATTTACCACTTATCTGCAACATTTAGTCTATCTGCCTGGGAAAAACAAAGCAAAAAACCCCAAACAAACAAACAAAAAAAACAACAAAAAAACCCAAAACCAAACAAACACCCACCCCCACCTCCCCCAAAACCCCACCAAACCCAAAACAACCAAAGTGCAGGGAGGGGAGGGAAGGAGACAGAAAGGGAAATATTGAGGTGCCTAATAAGACCTGAGAGGATGTAATAACAGATTTCAGATTAGTCTCAATTTTTATATTTTCTTTGGACGACGTGTTTTCTGTGGAAAACCTTAAGGGGGTGTGATGTCATATGTTGAGCTGATTCCAAAATGTTTGCCAAGTAATGCTGCCATCAAGATCTCCACACAATTGCCTGACGTAAAAAAAAAAAAAAAAAAAAA